>JAXGGA010000268.1:0-267564 GCA_038373865.1 Uloborus plumipes
TGTAGAGTTTTTTTTTTAAAACGATAGCTATTTATTTATTGTGTGGATTTTTACTTGTGTGATATTTACCTTTTGAGATTTTATAGAAAATCAAGATTTTGTAAAGCACTAAACATTGTTGAATGATTTGTTGTAGCTGGCTGGAAAATATTTTGAATAAAAGTTTTAGTTGTGTTCAAATGTTATTTCTAATTAATGCATTATTTACTTTTGTCACAGAAAGATTGGTCGATCGGTGGTTATAATTTTATTTTATGTTTGCAAAGCTTTTAATTGCATGAAATTAAAGGATAAAATATGCAAATGGCAAACCTGTTAATGATGACAATTGCCCACAGGCATTGAAGCAATCTGAGCCATTTACCAGGGATAAAAATTAATATTCTTTCTTCAGAACTCTCTGGACAAGGAATATGGCCTTGGTTATTACCTTCTAAATAATTTTGATTTTTTTTAGCATAAAGTTACAAGTTATGCCTTGTTTATTACTTTCTAAATAATTTTGAATTCTTTTAACATAAAGCCACAAGTTATGGATCAACCTCTGATATCTGATTATTGCTAGTCAAAGTTTACCTATGCATCATAATTTATGAACGTAATAACAGCTCTTTGTCAAATGTCTTTTCATCCATAAGCTTTTTTTTTTTTGCATTAAAAAAGGAACTTTTTCTGTTCTCAATTTCAATCTTTTTTTTTTTTTTTTATCTCTTCTATTCCTACAATTGTAATTTTTTTTATGTTTGCAACTGCATTTAATGGTTTATTGTGATATTTTTCCTAACATACAAGGTGTAAAAAAATAAATAACCGGACTGTGAATGCCCTACTGTTGAGGAGTGGAAATGGAATGTAGTTGACTTGGATGCTTTCAGTGAAGTAATTCCATCCCTTTGCCTAGTTCAGTGTATTTTTCATCCTGGTTTCTTGTTTACGTAAGACGTCGTGTAGAGGTGCCATAATCATGATATGCAAACAAATCAATCAGCAGATAAATTCAAAATATGAAACTCCTCGTAAAACTTAAAAAAAAAAATAAAATAAAAATAAATAAAAGTTAAATAATGTCCTGGATGACCGGTGAAACATCATCAAGAACTGGTGAAATCATTGAAAAAATTATTAAAGACCAATGTTAAAGTGCAGATAATTTCAGATTACGAACATTGACAATAGAGGATATATGGACAATACATCTTCAAGACAATAGAAGAAGTGCTTGGAGTGAGCAAGATGACAATTCAGGAGCTTTGAATAGTAGAAAACTCTTTATCAGTGAGCTATTAATCGGGAAAGGAATTATGTTGAACGGGACTGAAAGGTACTTTTATAATGTTTTCAATAACGCTAAATTTTGAGACTGGTCCAGCTATTTAATTTTCACACCTTATACAACGATTGAGGTTTAAACAAAAGTGGGTTATAATTTAAAGGTTCGATAAAATTCATTGAACAATTTACAACAGCTACTTTAAAATGAGCAAACATGCTTGCAGGATTGCTCCGATTGAAGGTCACTGTGACCTTCTAAAAAATTTCTTTATTCGGCAAGTTTTATCTGACGATTTGGAAAATTATAACAATAAGACAATATATATTATTGCATTTTTTTCTGTTAATTCCTAATGTCTCTTCTCATTGTGCAGTGTGCGCGTTAAGGCTGAATCACTCAGAAGGATTCGGAGTTTCATTTCGGTAAAATCAGAATATCCTCCTCCGAAAATTAAGTTCGGAACTCCCCTGCATGCACGAAATATCGATGCAAGTTA
Source organism: Uloborus plumipes (assembly GCA_038373865.1). Taxonomy (NCBI): domain Eukaryota; kingdom Metazoa; phylum Arthropoda; class Arachnida; order Araneae; family Uloboridae; genus Uloborus; species Uloborus plumipes. The sequence continues at coordinate 1,770 of JAXGGA010000268.1, forward strand.
CAAAAATCGTTTACACACTAAACTTTGTTGTGAATTTACGAACTTCAAACTTTGATGAGAATTTTATGGACAAATTAAACGCTTGATGAATTGCACAAATTTTAATACAAAAAGAGCAGAAGTTCAACATTGAAAAATTGATTTAAAAAATACACATCACATAAAATTATTATCAGGAGTTTTTTTTTCTTCACACAAAATGTCATTCACTATCATATGCACAATGTTCTTAAGTTCTTTCATACTGCTCGATCGTGTGGAGACAAAAATCCTCTTACAAGTAATGGAGGAAAAACGCTTCTTACTTGCCATAAGTTGAACGTGCAGATTTTATGATGCAGTAGTTGACGCCAAGTGATCATTCATTCACATCGTTCATTTGTTGATTTTTTGAATCTACATAGTAGGAGTTGGACATAATGTAAAAAAGTAAAAATAACACCGCAAAGTTACAACAAAACTCGCCAGTGGCGCACCCACGAGGGGAGCTAAGGGGCTTAAGCCCCTCCCAGAAGCTTGGCGATAAACTCCCTTGATAAGATCAAACTGCTTGAAATTGTGTTTTTGGACTCTTGACCTTTGGAAATTTGCCGAGAGATAGCCCCCAACCTCCTTTCCAATTTCACCAAAAATAACTTCAATTTCTTTCTATAAGACTTCAAATTCGAAAACTTATCGAAGGAGGGCCACCTAGCCCCTCCCAGGAAACAATCCTCGGTGCGCCACTGAAACTCGGTGTACAATGAATTTTAAAACTTTGATTCAAGTATTGCGTTGGTGTTGTGCCAGTTAAATTTTTCCATCGTTTCAGATCGATATGATGTCCCCTTTCGGCTTCTTGGCTATGCTGGATGAGGGAGAATGTGGAACATATTTCCTGGTGGACAACTTCTTTCGCAGCTCGGATCGCAGCCTCCTGTCCACCCACGGTTGCTTGATGATTATGGCCACAGTGGCAACGTTGAGCAGGAACAGAAGCGTTGAGATGACCACCATGTAGAAACTCAGACCCACAGCCGACCGGTATTCGGACACCCAGTGTTGGTCGAGCTCTTCCTTTGTGAGGACATTCTTCCGAAATTTTGTCAAGTATTGTACCATCCAGCTGAAGATGGATACCAGTGTGCACAAAGCTAAAAGAAATAATTCTGTTGTTAATTATACTAAAATTTCTTTAAGTCAAACATTCAATTTTAACTAAGAATTACCCGGCGTTGTCCCGGTGCTTATTAATACAACATAGCACTATTGTCTATTGGAACCTCTCATTTTTCTGCATTATACAGAAAAAAAAATATTTGAATTAATTCTATCCACACGGGCTGTATCCACATGGGCTGTAAATGTCTGTTGGAACCTCTAATTTTTCTGCATCATACAATATTTGTCCCAATTATTTCATCCATAGACTGCAGTTTCGTGCTTATTCTGCACTCATCAGCATGGAATAGGAATTAAAGGAGCTGTAGGCAAAAATCCTCTTATAGAGCAAAGAGAGCCAACAAAAACTGGTAAGTAATGCAAACTTAGAACACCAGCGAGCGACCGCACTTGGTACGGTACAACTCGAAAGTTTTGAGGCAAAGCTCGGGTATAAAGCAGTAAGTAACCGCCCCTAAGCCAGAGCTAGGGCAGAAACATGCAATACACCACCAGCTCGTTTATTCCATCCATGGACTGCCGTTTCGTGCTTTATACCCGAGCTTTGCCTAAAAATTTTCGAGTTGTACCGTAAAGTGCGGTCGCTTTTGCTGATGTTCTAATTTTACATGAGCAACCGGCTTTTTTTGGCTCTCATTGCTCTATTAGAGGATTTTTGCCTCCAGCTCGTTTAATTCCTATTCCATGCTGATGAGTGCATAATGAGCACGAAACTGCAGTCCATGGATGGAATAAACGAGCTGGTGGTGTATTGCATGTTTCTGCCTTAGCCCTGGCTGAACAGCCGTTACTTAATGCTTCATACTTTATTTCTGCTTGACGTTCACGAATCAATTCATATTAATAATTCTTTTTCTTCTCTTTTATAACTCAGTCTACCCGATGTGTGCTTCTCATTTTAGTTATGATCCCCCTTCTAAACTGAAAGCTGAAAATTCACTCTGTGTCTCTCTACAAGAATTTATACATCTGTCCGTTTGAAATTAATTGTGGGTCACCAAACTCTCATACTCCCCCCCCCCCCCCTATTAAGTTTATTTGAACTTGAACTCACGACTTCTCTCATTCATTGTACCATTATATATTGTTATTGATTCGGTTTTTCTATCTGTTAACTTTTTATGGGAACGAAAAAGTGAAACTTCTCTCAGAAACGGGAAAGCTGACAGGTTTTTTTTTTTTTTTTTTAAACTCATATCGCCCTTCCCACTTTCATTTACTGGAAATGTATTTAGGAAGGGGGCAAATCAACTATTTGATAAATTAGCAACTTATGCAATGCACCACCAACTCGTTTATTCTCTCCATGGACTCCAGTTTCGTGCTTTTTGGCACTAGTCAGCATGGAATAGGAATTAAACGAACTTGAGGCAAAAAATTAAGAGGGTTTTCGCCTCTAGCTCGTTTAATTCCTTTTCCATGCTGACGAGTGCCAAAAGCACGAAACTGCAGTCCATAGATGGAATAAATGAGTTTATGGTGTATTGCATACCTCTGCCTTAGCCCTGGCTTAGGGGCGGTTACTTACTCTGCTTTGTAACAACTTGATGTTTCAAAATACTTAAATTCGTAGGCGAGGTCCACTTCCACAATTACTCCCTTAAATACGCCCTTGGTCCCTCCCGAATTTTCAAAGTCCCCCCCCCCCCCGCGCTCCCTAGAAGTAAAATGTCTGAAAGAAACACTGGCAACAGAGATCTGACTGATTTATTTAGCACACCCATTTTGTATATCTAGAACACACCTACCTCCAAGTCCGTTCCAAATCAGAATTCCAACGAATCCGAATACCAATTCTGTTGAATTTCGAATGGCATTGATAACTGAGAAGGCGCCCCCAGTAATAGCAAACATAGCAGCCAGTGACAAACTGGATACTGTGAGAATCCACACACTGAAGCTTGGCAAGCTGTAGTTGAAGCTGTCCAGTTCTTCTGAAAAGAAAATGTGTATTAGTTGGTTTAGAAATGAATTCAGTAAACAGCCAAGAGGCTTACATGACATTGCCTTAACATGAAGTACATTCTGCTTGTTTAAAAAAATTAACACAAATATATTAGTGGAAAAATGAAAATGCAATTAATCACTTTTTCTTTCTTTTTTCTAAAAAGTCCTGATAAAACCATGGAGATTTCAAATTCTGTATTGTTAAACTTAAATTTTTAACGTTTTGCCTAAAGGCTAAAGACTGGACTTTTCTTTTAATACAACTATGAGCTATCCCTGAAGGATCTTTTTGGCTAACATGGCTATTAAAAAATGTTTGATCCACTTTAATTCTGGGAGGTTTGACCCTAGCCAATTTTCCCCATTTAGTTTTATTTGATGTTACAACAATTTGTAAACTATATACAACATTTGATTTGTTTTAATAGGAAACATTTTTACTCAAATGGAAGAAGTATTTCGTTTTACACTTGCAATCAGCCCCTTGATATTCATTTGAAGCACTATCTGTTGATACATTATTCTGATCCAACTTCGCACAGCTGAAACTTGCTTTTATCATTTGTTAGCAAACTTATTTAAATACTCAAAACCCATTTTCACTTTCCTCAATTATTTTCTAAATTTCTTATAGTTTTATTTGCAGTTGAAGTAAATTTTATCTTCTCATATGAAAATCAATAAACTGAGTCTAGAAAAGGGGGAAGAAAAAGTATCATACCAAGGGTTTTTACAAATATCCCTCTGCCTCTAGGTTAACATCAAAGTGATGCACAATACAGAAAATATAAAGAAAATTATCAAAACGTTAAGAAAAAGATCGTGAAATAAACAGCACAGTAAATATGAGATTTATCTTCGGATAATGAATCTGAACTAACATGAAAGAGATATATATGTTTATTTCAAAGACTTCCAAAATGCTATATCATTGAAATCGAAGATTTTTTTGGAAAATGTTTAATAAACTAAACTTTTTTTTAGTTGCTTCATGAGAGCAAATGGACATGCATGTTCTCATGCAATGTAAGGGCCCTGCTCCACATTGACGAAAAGCAGAAACGTAAAATGGATTAAATGGTATTCCTATGGAAAGTACCCGGATTTTCGGTTTCTGCCTTCGGTTTCGGTCGCGTTTTCTGCTGATGTGGAGCTGGGCCCTTACTCTGCAAACGTAAAGTCAAGTAAGGTCGTATTTTGCTCACATATCTGCAAATATTCCATAAATAGGACATTGAATATCTTTTAAAATATGACAACGGCAAACTATTTCAAGCCTAAAATGTATCTAAACCATTCCAAGTAAGAGTTTTAAGCAGATAAAAATTGAAAAAAATTGTTAAAAAAAACTTGGGCATAAATGGGTTAAACCCATTTTACAATTTATGGTATTTTCCTAGACGTAATTATTGCCGTTATCTTTTAAGGGCATCTCATGAGACATGAAACTATTTCAGCGTCATTTTTTCAACTTTTATTCTTTGTGGGTTAAAAATCCCCTATGATCGGTCAAACCTCCTTCAAGTGGAAAGGTTTGACCGATTTGGACACTTCTAAAAAATTAGTAACAAAAAATGTATATATCAGTTAAATAAAAAATAATGATATAAAAAGTTGCCAGGCATCATGAAGAAACACATAATGTAATTTAGAAATTTTCAAAAGATCAAAAAAAAAAAAAAGGGGGGGGGGAGTACTGTTTTAAAAATAAATCAAACCCTCATAGTTTCCAGTGCAGCAACCTTGCGTTCATAATGTAGTGATCAGGACCGTAACCATATTTTTGTTTTTGGGAGAGTTTTTTCAAACATATTTCTCGTGAATTATGTTTGATCAATAACAGTTGTTTTCATTCGTATATTCTATGGATTTTTTTTCACCATAGATGAAATGAGAGGTTGCTGTTTTAAACCTTTATGTCCCAAATTAATTTAATAATGAATTATATATATATATTTTTTTTTAGTTGAAAATACATTAAAGAGCATTTTTACCGAGTGTAAAAATGTTGAAATTTTTGGGGGTCTAAAGACCCTACGCATTAGGGCCCCTAAAAAAACGTTCTGATCACTGGTACCATCTGTCGGCCTCTTGGCAAAGTACAAGGAGTGGTATTTAAAAGCTTCAGCGTGATTCCAGTGATTTAGAATTTATTACACTAAATTAATATAGGCGGGACTTCTGAGTCCTGTTGGGGCATAAAGGGTTAAATGCATTAACATGAGCAAATGTAAAAGATAATGTATCGGCAAAATGAAGAAAAAGAATCTGTGTACATGTAAGTACATAACTTCACCCCTACTAAATATTCAATAAGTTTTTTATAATTCAAAAAAAAAAAAAGGAAAGAAAAGGATGCATATAGTCATAGACGGGCAATCGAAATAGCACTTTTGAAATTCATCTTTTTTGACACATATAAAATACGTAAAATATAGAATTTGGCGTTTTCAAATTTGAAGAATTTTGATGTTTTTGTTAGCGGCAGGTAGTTAGAATGTCAAGGGAAAAGTTGTGTTATTTCGTAAAGAATGATGTAACTACAGTAAAAATAAATACTGCAGATAAAGCACCGAGTTTGCACAACTCTTAAACAATAAAAATTTCATTTTTCAATTAAAATTGAAAATAAAAAATCTGGTATGGACCCCACACTACTTCCTTTTACGTGTAAATTTCTCAGTAGTTGCCTTAAGTGTTAAAAAAAGTGCTTGGAGTGAGCAAGGTAACAATTCAAATATTTACTCCCCTTATCTGCCACGAAACAATGCAAAAAATATTTTACAATGGTTAATTTTCTAAATCTCCATATATTATTTCTCTAAGCCGAATCCTATACCCGGTCGAAACTCGCTCATTTCTTTATCGAATTGCATGAAAATTTATGATTTTGAAGCTTATCCCGCGGGCTATTGACGAAAATTAGACCCACCCTCTAAAACGTGTCGGTTCGTTTTTTATTCGAATTTCAATTTTTGAGCACAAAATTGACTCTATCTAGCGAAATAATTGTCGTATCGTCTTCATTTTGATTTCATTCGAAAGATTAAAAAAAAATGCGTTCTTTAGAACGTTTCTCCGCTAGCGCCGCGTAACGAGAACCTCGAAAATCCACGTTTAAGCGACTTATAAGCAATTGAAGTTTGAAAAAGTTAAATTTCTTGCTCAACTGTTAAAATCGTTACCATTTTTGTTCAAGTCAATTTTAAATGCGACATTTCAAGCCAAGGCTTAGCTCGGTAAACCTTAATTGTAACTTTTATTGTTTCAAAATACTATGGTAGTTTTGCGATAACGTTAGTATTTAGTTTAGTAGTAGTCTTGGGTATTTGATTTTAATATAGGGTATCACTTTTGTAGTAGTTGTAAAAGTGAACGAGTCTTTGATCTCTTTGAAAAGTTGTCAGAACGACGGCAGTAGATGGCGATGTTGTGCAAATGAAGCCAATAAAAATTGTCGTATTAAATTTTAAGTTTAGAGTTTTTTTTTTTTTTTTTTTTTTTTTTTTTTTTTGCGGAATTCCGCACGGGTCATCTAGTATTGCTGATTTTAATATCATTCAGTGAACTTTTCGCAAAATATCCCCAATAGCGCCAAGTTAAACCCAAATGAAAAAAATATTTTTTCGCCAAATTTGTCGCCAACTTGGCGAGATGTCGCCAAGTTGGCGTCAAACACTTGGCGACCAAAAGCTTGGCAACATATCGCCAAGTGGTCGCGCCAATTCATACCACTTGAGCGTGCATTGAAATTAACACTGATTTACCTCAAAAAAGAGGTAAAACACCCCCTTGGGAACATTCGAATGCAACCACAAGGGGAGGTGCACAACTAGACCATCCTCAGAGCCTACATACCAAGCTAGAAGCTTGTACGGCATATAGTTTTTGAGTTATGCGACATACATTCGCACATACGTACATACAGACGTCACGAGAAAACTCGTCGTAATTAACTCGAGGGTGGTTGAAAAGGATTTTTCGGCTGCTTATATGTTGGTAGGTACATATGCACGTGCTGACAGGTCGAAAAAACTACTGAACATTCATTCGGGGGTGAGCATTAGAAAATTTAGACTCAAATTTGAGTGATTTTTTTTCGCGATCACAATACTTCCTTTACTACGTAAAAGGAAGTAAAAAAGAAAATAAATTTTAAAAATAGCAATAGGTTATAGCCAAACGAGTATGAGAAAGATTTTTTGTTTTGAATAGTTTTGAAATGGGGTTTGAACTTCAAAAACCTACCCTTAAATACGGCCCTGGTAGTTATGATCCCTCCTAAACAAAAAGCTGCATTACCTCTCTCTGCCTTACTTCCTCAGTTCTGTTGGAAACATTTTCTTAATGGTTTTGTAAGCTAAACAAAAATTGTGTTTTGAGGTGCGTACCTGTTGAATTTGAGCTGGAAGATTTGAGGAAAAAATTTTCATGCAGATCTCTGACTCTCTCGGTTGAATTATCCTTTGTGCTGTACATGCAACTCTTCAATTTCGAAACGCAGACAACTGAAAAAAAAAATATATATATATATATTTAAATATGCAATTTGTTAAATTAACGCAGGAATGAAAAAGTTTAGAGAAGTTTGGCCATGATAAAGCGTAGTAAAGTTTACCAAACCCCATAAGATTATCTGAGAAAACATGAGACATAACAGGCCGTGGTAGTCCGATCGGTAAGGCGTCGGACTCGTAACCGGAGGGTCCCGGGTTTGATCCTAGCCGATCAAATATCCACCGTCTTTACTAACGGTGGCTGGGCGAAGCTAAATAAGGGTCGTGGTCACAAAGTCCTCTAAGTGAAACGATACCTCTGGGGGTACTAGACCCCAGCGGTTTGTTCGGCTCTTGGTCTGGATCAAAAGAACAGAGAGCTCTGAGCTAAATCGGACTTCCTCCTTAATGGTGCTCGTAAAAACGGAAGCCGTACTTATTCCGCCTTAAATCGGACACATCTGTCTACTCGGGCTCGGGTACCGGGTGGCTTCAGAAACAACAACAATACAGCTTGACTTTCAGTTGTTCCTGTTTTACAAATCATAAATCGCGGTTTGTAAACTTCTCTTCTGTTATAAACTACTTTAAACAACTTGAACTATTTAAAGTAGTCTGTTACTTCAAAATAGGCTCATCAAAGTCACAAATTTTGTGTCATCTCGAAGGAAAATGCTGAGGCAATTCATTTATTTTAGGTTTTTCGAGTTAGGTTTCAGGGGGCCTTAGTTTAGGGATTAAACGGAATTTAACCCTGCAAAAAATGAACTGTTGTTTTTACAGTATATTACTGATAGCCAAGACTCCAATTTAAAACGATAACATGCACAGTAATAAACTGTAAAACTAGCAATTTTACAGCTTTTTACTGTAAAGCTAGCAATTTTAGTTTATTGCCGTAAAAATAGCAATTTTAGTTTATTGTTGTAAAATTAGCAATTTTTACAGTTTATTACTATAAAATTACCTATATTATACTGTAAGAACAACATTAATTTTTTACAGTGAATGTGTTAAAAAAATTCTATAGCAAAAACAACTTTTCAACTGAGTTGGAAGTTTTGCAAAAGCAATCTAGGAGTTCATTTCTCAAAAGAGTGATGGAAGAAATAAAATCGTTTTCCACATTTAATTGACGACCCACAAAAAGCCACTTCACCAACTACCATTACGAAATTTCAGAGAAGAAAAAGTTATTTAGGACTTCCATTACTTAGCAAGTAATGGAAAGCTGCTTTTTAAGACTTCCGTATAGCATTATTTCTGTACAACTTCATTTGGCGTCGAGGAAACTCAGTTAAATGAAGAAAAAGTTTCTCCCAAGTGAACCGCCAGCTTTCGATGTGGTTCAGTGAATGCCACAAACGAACTAGCTTTGCTATTAATTCGAGAAAAAGTGTGAGAATATGACCTGGAAAGGTCTCGTCTTTCGATATGGAATTATTACTAGTAATTAATGCTATACGTATTTATATAACGGTGAGATTAGCACGGGGCACTTCCTCTGACCTGCCTAAAACTTGCAAGCTATTTTTTTTAATACGTTTTTATTAGTTTCACATGTTGTATGTATGTATGTAACTCTGAATAAACGATAAAATTCACGTTCTTTACAATCATAAAAGTAATATATTTAATACACTATTATTAATATTAAAGGCTTAATTATATAACATGTTGAAAAATTACAAGTGTTTCAGTTGTGTGTATGGGTGATTCTCCAAAATCCGAACAATATGATGTCCCCGTAGGACAGCACAAAAATTATTTGACCTAGAAAGTTTTTTTGTTTTTTTAATTGTTAGAAATACTTATTCTGATTTTATTCAATTCATATTAAAGCAATTTTTCATTTATTTTTTTCTACAAAAATTTTTGAATAGCCAAAAAGTCACCTTTTTTGCGTGTCCCACCCTGTTTCTAAAATGTAAATAAATTATTTTAAAATTTTACGTGAACATTGCACAAATTCCACAAGTAGTATTGAATTATGTATAGTTATGAGTGTAATATAGTGTTGTTTTAGCTTATTTAAATGATTATATAATCAGGTAGATCATTTTGAAGTTTGTCCCCAGATTGCATGTCCCTCTCCTGAAGGAAGTTTGAATCTGCAGTACTATAACACTGTTTATTCTCATCACTTCTTTGGACTCATAGAGTATTTTGTCTATAGAATATGTCTGCTGTTCGTATTATTATTCCTTAGTTCAAACATTTTCGATGTCCCTCTCCTGGCCAACATTTCTGTTCTAAATAAAATAAAAATAATAATTCTGCCTGCAGTGTGTAATTGAGTTAAGGGGATAAAAGAGAAAAATACCATTATTTACCTTCTATATAATTCCGGGTGGAAATATCACCACCTTTTTTGGTTAAAATGTCCCTCTCCTGGCGCAAAAAAAAAAAAAAAAAAAAAAAAAAAAAAAATGTCACTCTAGCATTACTTTTAAAGCACTGGTAAAACATCCGGTAGAATAGATGGATTTATTTACCAAATATTAGTTAAAAATATTAAAAAGGAGTCTCATTTATTAAAAAAGTATTCATTTAGAAAAATTTGAACGTTATTTTATGATTGTAAATCTGTTTCTTCATATAAATATTAAATTTGTCGGATGCTGCATCTCTTAAAACAGTGTTCGTTTAAGGAGGTTGTAAATTAGTTTTGTTTGTCAACAATAAACATAGTTTTTCATTCATGTTGAAGTTATTTCTTTGTTATTGTTGTAAAATTTCTGATAATCCTTGATAAAATTCATTTGTTTGCTCGCTTAGTGCTTCTTGTCATTCTCTCGGTTTTAAAAAATTGACCCCCCTTTTTTGGAGTGTAGCATATTTAAAGTGAGTTCCCTCTATTTTTCTCTTAATAAGCTCCTAACAAAGAGTAAGTATGATTTTTTTTAGATTTTTAGTCGAAAATGCCAGGTTTTTGGAGAATCACCCGTATGTAACTCTGGACTATTTTTAGTTTTTTAAAACTATATTTAGGATTATTTCCCCTTAAGTTTAAAGGGATTTTTTTTCCTTTACGCACCAATATCATTCTCTTTGTCTAGGATTGATACTACAACTATTTATTTTTCTACTTAAAAGTTTTATTACTTAGTTATTATCATTCTTTTTACAGTAATTAATATAGATTTCGAAGTAATTTTAATTTTCTATATAATTCAAGGGTTTTTTTCCTCTTTCAGTTCTTTTTTCCCCATAGTTCTTAGTCCTCATGACTAAGTTATAATTCTTTTCACAGTTCTTTCTAGTCATTTCCTAGTATTTTAATTTTCAACTTAAATCTAGGTATTTTTCTTTCTGAAGTTATGTTTTTTTTTTTTTTTTTCCACAGTTCTTAGCCATTATTGATCGAGTTATTATTCTTTTTTTACAGTTCATAATATTCATTTTTCATTTTTTTAAAAAAGTTTTCGACAGTTTCATAGCCAATATTTTTGTTTGAAGGGGAAGGGAACACCGCTAAAATTCTTCTGAAAAACTTCAGTGCTGAAAAGTTTAAAATCATGAACATTTTTAGCTAGTTGGAAGAATCGTGGAGATTCTCTGTTCCTAAAATATTCAAAATAGCATCCAAAACGATCTTTTCTTTCAGTCAGGGTTTGCTTTAAAACTTTTTCTCTTATTTTTTAGTATAAAACCGAACTACTATGAAACTCACTTCTATGAGCCTCATGTCCGACAAATTTTCACATTGTAAAAAAGAAATAAATTCAAAAAACTTTTGTAAGCATCTCATGCTGTATAATCAGAGTCGCATAGGCCCATAACCGGGGCTGTTTGTGTATTGCTAGTAGTTCTACCTTTGCCTCGGCTTATGTGAGGTAACTTACAGCATATTAACAATTGGGTTTGAAATGAATTAAAGAGGCGTATATTTAAGCCATATCTGGCGTAGTGCAGTTATATAAAAAATCAAGAGCGGATACAGAGGGGGTTCATGGGGGTTATGACCCCCCCTCCCCTTAAGCGACCAAATGTAGCATAAAACTGCATTTTTTGGGTCTAATATTACGAAAAAATTGCCCAACACCCTCCTTTTGCTCAAAAATTGCCCTTTGACCTCCCCCTTTCCTAAATCGACCTCCCTTAGCCACAATCTGAATCTGCCCTTGATTATAATTTATTTATCTTTCCAATGTTTCCTTCCCTTTTGCTGTATACAGCAATTTTTAATGCTTTTCAGTCGTCCCGCCAGGAGTTTAATAGCTTCTCCGAAGTTGATGCTTTTAACATAACAATTTAGTACCATTTCACGGAAGTCCCCGAAGAAAATTATATCACAGTAGAAGTAATTGATTAAAATTAAATGAGAAAAAAAAGCTAAAGTGGAACGCATTACTTAAAAACAAAAGTTAGGCGTCACAAAAATGTTCGCCTGCACGTTACGGAGAGAAAATTATTTCCGAATACTTTTAAATGATCCTCGCTTTATGTATCACTGATTACATTCGCATAGATTAAATCGGGAAAACATCTTAAGGCCTGCCGCCAAATAAGCTTTCGGGTCAAAGTTGAAATAAATGTGGGATGATAACTCAGAATTTAGAACACGAAAAGTGTTTTAGGGAGGATGGAGAAACGCGTTTTGCTTCGGATGGAGAGGGAGGGGGTCAGTTTATTTATAATCACTTTGTAGGTCGTTCAATATTTTTCTTTCGGGGAAATTGCGGTAAAGGTGAACGAGCGTATAATTGTTATTTTATGGTTATGGAAAGAAGAAGAAAGTTAGCATTCTCTGCGGAATGGTAAAATTTTATGCTCTAATACAGCGATTCTTGACCGCGGTCCGGCACCGGTCCGCAGGAAATTTTTTATCGAGCCACGACAATTTTATTTGAGATCGAAGATTTTATCTTTTTCGAGTGAAAAAAAAATACTGACTCAAAAAATAATGGCAATGACATTTCAAACGATGTTTTCCACTTGCTGGTTATAAACGCTACCTGTAGCTTAGAGGAAAATATGATTATTCCATTTTATAATAGTATGAGCAAACCTCACAAATTGAAATATGTTCCCTTCGTTCATATTTTCAGTTACGATCAGGGTTGCCAAATTTAAGAACTGTAAATACGGGACAGGCTCTTGGGGTGGGTGTGGGGGGGGGGGGGGGTGAGAGATGAAGTCTAAAGGTTGAAACCTTAACTTTAATATTAAACGTTTCTCAGAAATACAAATGAAGAAAATCTGGTATGGACCCCACACTACTTCCTTTTACGTGTAAATTTCTTAGTAGTTGCCTTGAGTGTTAAAAAAAGTGCTTGGAGTGAGTAAGGTAACAATTCAAATATTTACTCCCCTAATCTACCACGAAACAATGCAAAAAATATTTTACAATGGTTATTTTTCTAAATATTGCTGATTTTAATATCATTTAGTGAATTTTTCGCAAAATATCGCCAATAGCGCCAAATTGAACCTAAATTCAAAAAATAATTTTTTCGCCAAATTTGTCGCCAACTTGGCGTCAAACACTTGGCGACCAAAAGCTTGGCGACATGTCGCCAAGTGGTGGCGCCAATTCATATCACTTGAGTCTGTATTGAAATTAACATTGATTTACCCCAAAAAAGGGGTAAAAGACCCCTTTGGGAACATTCGAATGCAATCACAAGGGGAGGTGCACAACTAGCCCCCTCAGAGCCTACATACCAAGCTAGAAGTTTCTACGGCATATAGTTTTTGAGTTATGCGAGCCACATACGCACATACATCCGCACATACACCCGCACATACATCCGCACATACGTACATACAGACGTCACGAGAAAACTCGTCGTAATTTACTCGGGGGTGGTCGAAATTGATTTTTCGGCTGTTTGTATGTTGTTAGGTACATATGCACGTGCTGACAGGTCGAAAAAACTACGCGACATTCATTCATGGGTGAGCAAAATCAAAATTTAGACCGAAATTTGAGTGAAATTTTTTTCGTGATCACAATACTTCCTTTACTACGTAAAAGGAAGTAATTAACATTGATTTACCCCAAAAAAGGGGTAAAAGTCCCCTTTGGGAACATTCGAATGCAATCACAAGGGGAGGTGCACAACTAGACCCCCCTCAGAGCCTACATACCAAGCTAGAAGTTTCTACGGCATATAGTTTTTGAGCTATGCGAGCCACATACGCACATACATCCGCACATACATTCGCACATACGTACATACAGACGTCACGAGAAAACTCGTCGTAATTTACTCGGGGGTGGTCGAAATTGATTTTTCGGCTGTTTGTATGTTGTTAGGTACATATGCACGTGCTGACAGGTAGAAAAAACTACGCGACATTCATTCAGGGGTGAGCAAAGTCAAAATTTAGACCGAAATTTCAGTGAAATTTTTTTCGTGATCACAATACTTCCTTTACTACGTAAAAGGAAGTAAAAAAACAATAACCATCTAAATAAAAACTTCATTTTTTACCATTGCATAGTTATTTTTCGTCATGAATATTAGCGGGAAAATCTTTAGCACTAATTATTCTGAAATTTCGTATCTTCCTGTTATTAACCCCCTTTTTCCTGACGCAGGTCAGTCATTTCAAATTTTGCTGGGGGGGGGGGGGCAAAAAGTAAAATATACCACATTTCAATGCAAATGATACAAAAAAAAAAAAGCAAAAGCCATACCCACTTATATGTAAATACATTTATTTCCCAAAATCAGGGGAAGGCCATTGACCACCCGTCCTGATTCCCCAAATGACGGGCCTGTCTTGGCGTGAAAAATATAATAGTCGCTTCTACTGATGACTAATGTTTAGTATGTACTTTTTCAGAAAGCTAGACATACGAATGGGGAAATTTGAATGCAAAATAATTTTAATGAGTCATTAACAAAAATTTTGATTACAATTGAGTAAACATAGAATTAAACCTTACTACTTGAACTCACTATAAGAAGTTAACCTAAAACAAATTTAAAAAAATCAATATACAACTTCTTTTGGGGAAAAACTGTACAGTTTTGTCAATATAATAACATGATAATTATTCTTATATAATGTCGGGAAATTACTTTTTTTAAAAATCATATTTGCTACTCGATTTTGCTGCTGCAGTAATTCTTTCTAAGTTTTGATGGTCTTACGTTGCCATAAAGATCACTGTAATTTATATTTATCTTGCTCATAGTAAAAGTTATGTATCTTCATGTTTTTAAAACGCGTATTTGTTTGCTAAATGGAATAACATTTAGAAACATCTTTTAGTATAAAAGCGAAGCGAAGCAAATTTCAAAAGATTGAAAATTGATTGATTCAAAAAATCTAGTGACTAATAGTAGCTGAATACATATTTCTTTCATAATTGAGAAGGGCTTTTTATATAATAAGGCATAGTAAAATCCTTTACAAGAAGATATACCACTTTTACAACGAACGTTTGTTGAATTGATTGTCACAATAATTTCTACTCTTCATGAATAGAACACTAACATTCCTTCAGAACAGGAAAATATCATAATTCAATCAATTTTCTTACTTCATTTTTTTCTGAAAATAATGTTTCGTTTTGTACAATACTGCTTCTAGGCAGAATACGGGACTTTATCCGTCCCGTATCAAGGTTCCCCGGGATGCGGGACAACATTCAAAAAACGGGACTGTCCCTTGAAATCCGGGACGTCTGGCAACCCTGGTTACGATTAAACTTGTCTAAATACTTTCGTTCAGCAGCAATTATTTTTTTACGGTTTGACATCTTCAAAAGGTCATTTCTAGTCGAGAAAAAGACATTTCGAAGCATAAGTATCTTTTTCTTTTCTAAGAAAACAGAAATGGTTTTATTCTAATAGAAATGTAGACAAATAAATACAGTGAACTCTCACTTATGCGCCGGCCCAAGGGACCAACAGAAAAAGGCGCATAAGTGAAAGAGACGTATAAGTGAACAAGCCTATTTAACCCTTCACTGCACGGTGTGCCAGATCTGGCACAAACCAAATAAACCCTCATATATTCCTATGATATTTAAATACAGTTAAACTGAGCTTTGTGCCCCTTCTGGAACATTGCTATAACAGTTTAGTGTGATATTTATGTACTAGTTAGTTGAAAGAGTGTCTGCATTTCCGTTAGAAGTGTGCTTAGTTATTATTTCCTTTGTTCTAAAAATGTTTAAATACACTTAGTGGAAAGTTTGTTTATACCACTTATGGCACAAAACACATTGTAGATTATTACACTTATCGGTATACAAAGCATATGCTATGTGCTTTGTGCCATACATAGAACAAACAATTAAAACATCATTTTTGGTGCACATTTTTAAGATTAATTTTTTTCTTTATTTTTCCTGAACTCAGGGCTATTTAAAAGGTAACAAATGATTTTTTTCATTAAAATATAAAAAATCGTGCAGTGAAGGGTTAAAGGACTAAAACGCAACATAGTTTCTAATGAGAGAATGAATAAGAATATTTTTATAGAAAAGGGGCATATTACCACGGTTTAGCAATTACTGTAGCGTAACTAGAATGATAAAGAGAAAATAAAAATTTTAGCATACCTAATTACAAACTGTTTCCTTTAAAATGATCCATAATAAGAAATTGTCCCTCTCCGAACTCTAGTTCATGCGGATAAAATGTCTTCCGTGAACAATGGGCGAAAGTTTAAAGATGAAAGTGAAGAAACATGCTTATTTTTTAAAGAAAATAAATTAATTTTTTTACATTTTAGGGGAAATTCAGCGCATAAGTGAAATATTTATCTTTAGAGCGACGCATAAACGAATGATACTATCACTATTTTGCTATGAAATGTGCTGGGACCATCTAGAATCGCCGTATAAGTGAAAAAGGCGCATAAATGAGGCGGCATATAAGTGAGAGTTCACTGTATAACTAAAACTGAACGAGAAGCGTAGTGTATGCTATTTTACAACATAATTTTAAACTTGATAGTGTAATTTTAGAAGCGATTTCACTTAATATAAGTGAAGCGACATCGATTAAGTAAAATTAGGTATATTTCATTAAAACTGCAATTTTAGAGTTTATATGATTTTCCCTTTCTATTATGCACAAAAAATTGAATATTTCATTGCTTTGTAAATAGCGCGTGAGTATAGTATATGAAAAGAATGAGAGAGGCGTAGTGTTTTGTTGTTGTTGTTGTTGTTTCTAAAAGATAGCACTAATGCATCCTATAATTTCAAATTTAAAAAACTGGTACTCATTTTTGAAAACTTGTTTCACAAAGTTAATGGATGATAAGATAACGATTCTCCTCTGTTAGAAAATAAAAAACAGAAATAATTTTCAATTTAAATTGCTCTTCTTCCAACCTACATTCAACAGAAAGTCATATTTTAAATGACTTAAGTGTTCGTTTCTTCTGCTATTGTACTACATAACCTCGAGCATCACGAATTAATCATTTCTTTAATGGCAATGTAAATTGGCGCTGATAATCTCACGGAAACGAAACTTAGACTTTGAAGCACGGCAATTTAATTAAAGGGAGTTCAATTTCGGTGGTTTTTTTTCAGGGAGGAATCTTTAATGCGAAACAATTAGACGGAATTGACGAAACGTGTAACACGCGAATGAGTAGTATTACTTGAAAGAGCATAAAAAAAAAAGGAATACAAATTATATCTTCAAAGAGTGTGTGCAGTATTTTATGCTGCGGAGTCAGATGCAATAATTTTACAGCTCTTTTATTTATAAAAATCAAAAGAAAAAGAAGAAAGGAGAGCTATAAGAAGGGACTATAAAAAGAATTCAATGGCAATAAAGCAAGAAAGAAAAAGAAAGAAATAGATTAAGTAGGAGATAACAAGATTTTACTTTGCCGTGAAATGATTAAAATGATAATTTTTAGTCCTTTGTAGCTGCACGAAAATTCAAACACAGGATCAAATTTAGTTGATAAATTATTCTGAAGAAGCAGATTCAACTATAGAAAACTCCACCATACGTGTAATTTAAAGCCCTAACTGAGACAGCTAGCTCTGAGTTGGTAGTGTGTGTAATTTTAAGGGGGGCGGGGCACCAAAATTTGTATGTTTCAAGGCTTTAATTTAAAGTACTAAAATTTTTTACTTTCTTCTTCTGTTAACAAAGCAATAAAGAAAATTCGTAAAGATTTTTTTTTTTTTTAAAATTCAGATGGACTTTTATAGATATTTTAAAGGATTTCATACTTTTGTTTTCGTTGACAGACAGTTGGAAATTTGTTATCTAAAATACATCGTTTCATTTCTAAAAGCAAAATTAACGAAAATTTTTGTGACCTTCGGTTTTACAACATATAAAAAAAAAAAAGAAATTTGTTTATAAGAAAGAAAATGCGTGCGAATAATTATAGTTCCGTTCTAACTGGTAAAAGTATTGCTAATACTATTACAGTTGGCAAAGTATTTATTATAAACATGGGCGCCTGCGCCCGGGGGGGGGGGGTGAATGGGTTCTTTTAAAGATAATATTTAAACAATGATAAGCTACTAGATACTTTTGAATATCCGCTAAATAGGGATGCACCGATTAATCGGCAGAACCGATTAATCGGCCATAATCGGCCACTTCACCGATTAATAATAATCGGCAAAATGTTGCCGATTAATCGGCGGAAAAAATATTTTTTAAAGCATACTTTCACCAAGAAACTTTTATAAATAATTTTATTTACACTAAATAAATGTAACTTTCTGCAATCCTTACTATAACATGCAAGATGGGAGTGTGTACAAAGTAAAAACAAAACAAATAGTTCATTCAGTGCACAAAAGTGAATGGAATATTAAAAGAGAACCCTCACATCCGATATTCAAATGACACTATTAGAAATAATAAAATTCTTGAACT
The DNA here is from genome assembly GCA_038373865.1 of Uloborus plumipes. Classification (NCBI taxonomy): domain Eukaryota; kingdom Metazoa; phylum Arthropoda; class Arachnida; order Araneae; family Uloboridae; genus Uloborus; species Uloborus plumipes. The sequence continues at coordinate 20,200 of JAXGGA010000268.1, forward strand.
TTCAAATTGGAATCAGAAAACATGAGTGCTTCATTCTATTTATAATCAGACAAATTTTGCCGATCAACTGGCGGAAAAAATGTTTTAAATAAAATTACTTTCCGTATGCCTTGAACAAGAAACTATAATTAATTAAATTACAAAAAATAAATAATTTTCTTGAAACAAAATTATAATATGTAGTACGAGTGTAGTAGTAAAAGTGTAGTGAGTAAAAATAAAACAAAAAAAATGTTTTTTTCAAAGAATGAAATAACAAAAAATGCTCTCAGTTGATATACACTGCTCGACATTGAAAATGCAACACTAAGAAGGAGTGGTCAGAAATTCATGCAAATTTTACCGTAGACGCACGTCACTGAGTTATGCAAATGATATGAAATGCGCAGCTCTCCGACGCACGTGAAGTAAGATATAAGAGAATGAAGTTGAAAAGTGGGCTATGTTCATGTTGGTTTTTCTGCCAGACTAATTATCGGAGAAATTTGGTTTTTGTCTCGAAGGATACGTGTGATAGGAGGAAATGCCACGCCGTCCTCAACGAAGACACTTCCAGCATATAGACGACTTTACAAGGGGTATGGTGATCGGACTGAGAAGGGGAGGTTGGTCCATACGTCAAATTGCAGCTGATACCCACATGGATGCAAGCACTGTGCATCGGCTGTGTCGGAGATGGTTGGAAAGAGGAAATGTAGCCACATTGAGGGGTGCAGGTGCAGCCAGAGTGACGTCAGACCGCTTGGATCGACGGATTCACCGACAAGCTGTGGCGGACCCGCAAGTCACTTGTACGTCGATTCTGCAGCACGTGCAAGGTACCCTGGATGTTCCTGTGTCGACCAGAACCATTTCCCGTCGACTGGTTGCGCGTGGCCTGCAATCACGGCGCCCGCTAAGAAGACTGTCATTGACCTCACAGCACAGACTCCAACGTTTGGAATGGTGCCGGACCAGAGCGACGTGGATGGCAGAATGCAAACCGTAGTGTTCTCAAATGAATCCCGCTTCTGTTTGTCCAGCGATAGTCATCGCATACGTGTGTGGCGTCGACGTGGAGAAAGATCGAATCCGACAGTAACTGTGGAACGCCCCACAGCGCGACAACGTAGCATAATGGTTTGGGACGCTATTGCATACAATTCCGTATCACCTCTAGTTCGTATTCAGGGCACTATGACGGCCCAACGATATGTAGATAATGTACTGCGGCCGGTGGCAATCCCCTACCTTCAGGGTCTGCCAAATGCAATTTTTCAACAGGATAACGCCCGGCCTCACAGTGCTCGAATCAACCAACGTGCTCTACGAGGTGTACAGATGCTTTCCTGGCCACCATACTCTCCTGACTTGTCACCAATCGAACATGTGTGGGACGTGATTGGACGCCGTTTGCAGAACCTGCCACTGCCTCGTTCAGAGGACGAACTGTGGCAAATGGTTGAAAGGGAATGGAGTGCCATCCCCCAGGACACCATCCGCAGGCTTATTGACTCCATGCCGAGACGTGTTTCTTCGTGCATCGCTGTCCGCGGTGGTCCTACTTCTTACTGAGCCGACGCCGTCCTCGCTCTAAATTTTGCTTATTTATTTTGAAATAAATATCACTTAATGTTCCATGCTGTCTCTGTCTTCTTACCAAATTTCATCAATTTCTGACCACTCCTTCTTGGTGTTGCATTTTCAATGTCGAGCAGTGTACATGCTTCAAAAATGAATTTTTCTATTTTGCATAAATCTGTACCTCAGAACCAGACTAACGTAAGTCCATTTTCGTCATTTTTCAGTAGAGGGGAAAAACGATGTATTCGACAATCGTTTTTCCCCTCTACCGAAAAATGACGAAAATGGACTTACGTTAGTCTGGTTCTGAGGTACAGAAATATGCATATATAGACAATTTTGAAACATTTTTCACATGTCGGTACTTATCTCCTTAGGATAGCGCTTTTAGATAATCTCTAATTTTCAAAAAAGAAAAATCTTGAATTAAACAGCTACTTACAATTGAAAAATAAATTAGTGTTTTAATTTAATTTGATTAACTATAATATGAGAATTGGTTCCAATAAATTTGATAAAATGTTGAAATTATTTTTGGGAAAATTAGGAAAATGGAAGAAAAAAAATCTTGTCTCTGACATAAATTAGTAACTATTTCCAAACTCTAAATCGAAAAGAAGGGGGGGGGGGGGAGGTTGATTGATGGTGAAATGGATAATATAAAAAAACTGATCATTAATCGACCTGACCGATTAATCGGCCGAATCGGTAATCGGCCAATTTGCTTATCGGTGCATCCCTACCGCTAAATACGTCATGCAAAATATTAATCCCATTTAATTAAGAACCAGTAGGGAGCTGCAAGGGGGGGGGTTGCAATTTTATCCCCTGGCTTAATAAATAAAATAAAATTTGAAAAGTAATCTTATGTTTTTAATATGTGTTTTCATATTTTTAGCAATTTACTTACATTAAATCAGTAAACTCAGTTTAAGCAAAGGACAAATTGCAAAAAAATTGCGACGAATTTGAGAGCTACAAAACTTGAACATTAAATAACTTTAACAAAGGTTTAAAATACCTCTTGGAATTCGTTTTAAAATTAATTAATTTATTTTAAATATGTATTTAATTTCACAAATATATTTTTATAATAAACAAAAAATCATTAAATTCATTTATTTACTGAACTAAAACTTAAACACTAGTGACATAAGAAATATAATTCTTCAGGTAAGTAGTAAAGTATTTAATTGAAAGAAAAATGGTGCTGAGAATTTATTTAACAAAGATATCTTCTTTCTCCTCGTCAATTACTTACAGTTTTTTCTCCGATTTCTTCTTAACTTTGAAAATTGGAGAGACAAGATCCTATCTGTGAGCTATTAATACAGTAACGCTGCAACACAGTCACTCATTTTTACAATCTTAATGTCATAATGTAGCTTAATTTATAAGCGAGCTCAATGGCAGTGCATCAGGGGCTGACAACTATTTTAATCCAAAATGGCGCGTGCGTCGGCTCCCTAGCTATAGGGGTTTTGGACAAAAACAGCAAGAACTTATTGTTTTAAAGTAATGTTCAGCAACTAAAGTGAGTTTAAAGTATTTCAAAAAAAAAAAAAAGATGAATACACGGTGGAAGAGATTATATTAAAAAAAAAAAAAAAGATTTCAAACCCGCCTTCTACAAGTGACCAACAAAGTACGCTCCGTAAGTGGTCAAGTGTTTCACTGCATACTGTAAAAAGTATGAAGTGGCGCTAAGTTATCCGGACTGGCTCAGAGATACCCAGAAGAACTGATGAACTGTTACGAAAAATTAGACCTTTTTTTTTTTTTTTTTTTTTTTGTAATTTGTGAGTGACATACTATATTGTTCTTCATGAAATCGACTTTTGTTGGTACGATAAAGACAAAGGATTACAAGAACCAAAAGCGATGAAACTACTTCTCAACGGGGAAAATTCTAACTTTCGGAAGCGATGAGTCTTTTTATTTTGTTGATGAAAGGTTGCACGACAAATCGAAAGGCTTTACTTATTCATAGCGGCGGTAGAACAGCCATTGTGTTTCTCATTTCTCACAAGAAACAATTGAGCCGAGTAAAAAGCATTTCAAACTAAACTACGCGGAAATGATAAAGTAAGTCATATTGTTGCTATAAAATAAGCATGAGACCACTTTGCAGAATAACGTCAATTACATGTTCCATTTGGAATTGCTATTAGGTATCGATAGAGAGAAACAAAGGGAGTTACGGAAAGATTTACTAGATGATTTTTCTATGACAAATGTAAACCGTTCATGAGAGCACAAATTACTAAATGATTATTTCGTGTCAAATGCAGACCTATCTTAAGAGCACCAAATTAAATACCGTTGAAAAAAATCTAATGGAATATTCGATTAAAAAATAATACTAACCTGTAATGAGCCGATTAATTTGGTAGTGATAGGTAATCTGCCATAATCGGCAAATGTTTACCGATTACAGTTGGCGAGAAAATTATTATTATTATTACATTAATGTTACCGTAAAATGGGGTGTATAGGAACAGCGGGGTCAATCGGAACAAAACTTCCCAACCGTACAAAGAAATTCTTCATAAATATACTATTGGGTATTTTTCGCCATGAATTTTTTTTTAGAAAGGTAAGATCATAGGAAGTAGGAAAAAAATACTTTTGTCAATTTGGCAACGCTACTGGCTTCTAAAGAGGGCTGCACGTTGAATGCTATAAAACATCACATTTTCATAGACTGCAAAACTTCATATTCAAGAACAAACCTTCTTATATTTAAAAACTATGAGTGGTATGTTTCAATTATACATGTATCTGAACAACAGAATACCACATTAGAATTTACATTTTTTATAAATTGTGTCATAAAAGTGAAGAATTCTGAAAAATGCCATAGGAAAAAAATTTGCGGCGTGAATCGGAACACTTAGTTCTGTTGTTCCAATTCAAACTTATTTGAAGGAAATTGTTTGAAAAATCAAGATTCTAACCCCAATTCTTCTAATCAAGACAGGGACAAGGATTTATTACTGTTTATCCCTTCTCGTGAGCAACTAGATCTTAGAATGACAAAAGTTACAGATTTCAAAAGATTTTTTCTCCAGGAGACTTTTTTTTACTTAAAATAAAAGGGAGAAAGTCACATAGACTTTATGTAGTAAACGTCCAGCACACAGAAAGTGATGAATAAGCGAAAAAATCTTTCAGGACAATCCCCGAAACCCAGAAATTTCAAAAAACTAAAGAAAAGGCAGAGTTCATCCCAGGAGATGTTATGAAAAAACTTAAGCCAAGTCACAATTGCTAGTTTTAAGGACAAGTACATATTTGTGGACGACATGAGTGACTTCCATTCATGTTAAATCTTTGCATTTCAATTCAAAAGCTTTTCTTAAAATTACTTTTCATTTTTCATAAGTTCAAAATTATTTTGAATTTTCACAAATTATAAACGTTTACTGGTACTGAAATTATACATTTATTTGACAGTAATTATCTGTTCTTATTCTCCCCCATCAATATTACTCATGTTTGTGAGACCTATTACAGATTAAATTGAAAAAAATAAAAATTTTAACAAGTGTTCCGATTGACCCCTATCAGCGGGGTGATTCGGAACACCCATAATTTGCTATATATTTTAATAATAATTGCTCAAAATCTTTTGTCTTTGCTTGGAATATCAAAAGTAAAGCAAGACCGAAGTTTTTACCCAAAAAATCAAATTAAAAAAAAATCTTTTAACTGCTTTTTTTACAATCAAAGCTGAAAAGTGTTCCGATTAACCCCATTTTACGGTACTTTACGTATGTACTTAACTATGCTAAATAAGTTTGTTAACTTCGAATAAATAATTTTCTGCAACACATGATAGCAAGCCACTTATTAATAAATATATTAATAATGAATGATAATGAATCAAAATAAAAGAAAACAGTTAAATCGTTTTTAAGAATATTAATTAAAGTATTGCGCATTAAAAAAAAGGTGTTATGAGATGGTTAGTTATATGCATATTTGTTAGTTCCCTCTCTATTCACAATTTTAATTAATATTTCAATTCAAGTAGTTTTTTTCACTGTTTATGAATGCAACAACAACATAATTTTTATAATTGTCTTTTACATTCAGCAAAAATTTCAGTATTTTTAATCTCGTTCAATTTTTAAAAATTTTCTGAGCACACTTTAAATGTGTTTGCAAAAATTATTGGTTGAACCAAGGTTGGTTGTTTGGATTTAATTTTCTACTTTAGATTAATGTGCATTTGCACACATAAACAATGTTTCACATGTTCTCAACGCTTTTCCCCATGCCGTACTTTTAACTAGAGTAAATAAAATCTAATAATTTTCATATTGAATAAAATTTCTTGATTAAATGCTTCTTAATCATTAAAGAAAACATCAATTCAAAATGTTTTTGACCATAAGTTACTAACTAAATATTTGATTTTCCAGGTTTAGTTAAATAGAGAAAATAAATAAGCACTCACAGAAATAAACAAACTAACTTTCAGACGTCAAATTTGTGATAAAAAAAAGGTGAAGTAGGAATTATAGCATTAAAAATCATTATCATGTAATTTATCTACCGATCACGTTTTACTTAGAAATCAAAAATAGACCAATTTGCTTTTCGGTGAATTCCTAGTACAAACTGCTATTTGATTTATTCTAATATTGAAAATGAGTAGTTGAGTCGCACGTTTTCCTTACCATAGAAAACATTAACAAGAAATTTATATACAGATTTCATCTACTTGCATATAAAAATCTACAAACTTTCCATTCTTGAGTTTTAAGTTACTTCAAACATTGGCGATAGGGTATATTTTCTTTTGTTTTAAGGTTTAGATCTATTCATGGGCGCCCATATGCGAAATTTTAAGGGGGGGCTCAGATATTTTCCTCAGAGTTTACAGTTAAAAGATATACAGGGTGTCCACTCCAATCGTGGACCAATAGCTACTTTCTAAACCGTTAGAGATAAGCATAGAGTTTATTTAGGAAAAAATCTCCAAATTAGGAAAGGAATTTTGGGTCTATTCAATGTTTTTCAAAAAATCAAATTTTGAAAGAGTTACGAAATTTAAATTTTTATATAGCCCCCCAGTCCCATCAATCATATTTAGTAAAACATTCTTGACACTGTAACGTTTAAAACTAAAAAAAAAATCACTCTTCTACCACAAAAATTGACCGAGTTATGACGTTTTGAAAAATCAAGATTTTGAAGGATTTCGCATACGGTCCCTAAGCGATCACTCGATAACGTCATGAAATAATGCAAAATCTTGATTTTTCAAAACGTCATAACTCGGTCAATTTTTGTGGTAGAGGAGTGATTCTTTTTTAGTTTTAAACGTTACAGTGTCAAGAATGTTTTACTAAATATGATTGATAGAACTGGGGGGCTGTAAAAAAAGTTAAATTTCGTAACTCTTTCAAAATTTGATTTTTTGAAAAACATTGAATAGACCCAAAATTCCTTTCATAATTTGGAGATTTTTTCCTAAATCAACTATGTGCTTATCTCTAATGGTTTAGAAATTAGCTATTGGTCCACGATTGGAGTGGACACCCTGTATATGTGTGTTTCTTTGATTCACTAAGAATATGAAAGTACGAGACTTGTTTAGATTTTGACCGCTTACAGATAATGCATGTAATGTGCATCTGAAGACCGTATCCAGAAAAAAATTTCGGGGAGGGTCCATTTCGCACATTGACCAAAAACACACATTCTTGTGTGTTATGAGTCTTTTTCTTGCTGATCACCCAAACCCCTCCCTGCTGTTTCTTGTGTGTTTTTTAATTTTATTTTGTTGTTAATGGTTTTGACTGACCTTCATTGGGGTTGAGGTATCTAAAGAGACATGCAATGGATTTTTAAGTGAGGTAGAATATTCGTAATTTTGGGGGGTCCGGGAGATTCGCCCCGGGGAAATTTTTGAAAAAATGTTTTCAAATTCTGCATTTTGAGGCCTTGTATGGGGCAGTTGGGACTTCAAAACTATGTTGGAAAATAGGCAAACAAAACATTTATAAATGTTCTGCGCATTCTTTTGCAAATTTAGATCAATCAAAAAAATTTTTTTTCTTATTTGTAATTAAACAAACGATTGACATTAAGAGCCATTATTTTGAAAATCAGACAAAAAAAGAAAGTTTTGGCAGTGATAATTTTTGATTTTCCTCATTTTTTTTAAATGAGAAAATAAGTCAGCAGAAATGAACATTCTGACGTTTTTATAGCCCCCCCCCAAAATTTGTTTTCTCGGTAAAAATTCCCAAAGTCTGATGTTTAGCAGCTCTTTTTGGTAAAACGATTGAAAGTTGCATTTCAGAGCGCTGTAGTTTTTTACAGAAACGCCACCTCAAATATATGTTTACATTTTTTAATTGTACAGTGTCTGGTTATGATGACTTCATAGTTATTTGGGTTGGGGTTGTCTCTTTCTTTAGTTAAGCGGCCGCAAAGTATGTAAACAAAAAAAAAATTCCTTTTTTCCAAATTCCATGTGCCAAAAAAAATACCGAGTTGTCTTGCCATCCTCGGATCAGCCCACTCTTTATCGTAACAGCTATTCCACAGACATGGGGGAGTTTCCCATGCAAATGCGGCGTCGGTTGACCCACGAATCTGCCTTTGTTTTTTTATTGAAAAATGTAGGAAGAGACACAATGTTATAATTCTGAAAGCGATTACAGTGCACATTAGAGTTATTAAAATTTGGCATTTTTAATAACTTATTCATTAATGGGTGAAGAAAAAATGTTTTCCGAATAAATAGTACTAAAAGCAAAAAAAAAAAAAAAAATGCTAATCTCCAAGGGGGGCCTCGAGCCCCCCTTTGCCCCCCCTTATGGGCGCCCATGGATCTATTACTGGTGCTCTGAGACGGAGATATATCGAACCATGCAGCCCGAAAAAACAAGTTTACCTCGCCTGGTAAGTCCTTTTCAAAGAAATCCATTATCTTTGCTTATAATATACTCTAATTAGATAATCACAGCCATGACACATAAATTAAGAACTTATCTCATAAAACACTCGCATTATTCGTTAATGTCTTCTTCATAATTTCTTTTGCTATGCATGATTCACAATATAAAATCTACTATAATTTGCTTTAGACATGATAATTTATTGATGACTACAAAAAGAAAGCTTTTTTTTTTTTTTTTTGACAATAGAAGCAAAGTTGGAGTCACCATTTTTGTAGGAACTTCTTGTTGTGAGCTAATATTCAACAAAATATAACTTTTAGGGCATTAATAATCCTGATAATATGAAACAAAAAAGAGAAAGAAAAAAAATCAATGTTTGAATCTCACAGCTGCAAGGCACCGTAAAATTTATATCGTTGAATAGGGCAGTAAGACGATGTAATACTGAGTTAAACGTAACCCCTAGATAATTTAGCCAAGTCAAAGAACCCAAAATCCATTCAGCATATTCTCGTGAGCGTCCAATTTGAGCCCGTGGCGAATTTGGCAGATGAGTAAAATTGCCCTTGGCAAGAAAAAGGTGAAAACAATGAACAGGTATTAAACTGGGGAAGCAGATGTTCTGCCATTAAATCTAAAGAACATGAAGTTCTGTAATCTTGAGACGAGTAATAAGGGCAATAGGCCCTTTCTTTGTGTTGAATTTGTAAAGAACGTTTTGGCAATGGCTATTCTGCAGGATACCTACGTATTATAAGCTGAGCCATAAGAAAGAGAGACGTCTAAATTATATCATTTATTAGATTCACCACAACGCAAAACAGCCTGCGGATGCTAATAAAATGATTTCAGTTTTGTCAAAGATTTTTATCCATATCAAATTTAATTGAAGATAATTGCTGTTGCAAATTTGATATGCTTTCTTTTTTTTTCTGATGTATATACAATATGAAGCTGAAAGTATAGTGACGGCGTCTGTATACTGAGACATAATAAATATCTTTCTCGCACTTTTTGTTCTTTTATCACTTTTCTATGAGCACTAATTATCTCACAAATTAGAGCTACAAAAAATAATTATTTCCGCTAAATTATGTTTTTTTTAAGACAAATACCTAGTGAAAAATATATTATTGAGCGTGACTTGGTATAGGTTTTCTCCTCAATCTTTATTTGGAAACAAAATTACAATGGGGCTGGTGTTACATAAATAAGATAAAAAGTTACATTATAAACAACATTCTATAATCAATAAAAGTATAAGAAGTTTTTATGCGGAGTCAACAGACGATTGTAGAAATGTTCCTTTGTTGATTATTTTTAACTAAGGTACGGTTTCCACATACAACATACTCTTTTTTTTTTTTTTTCTGTCTAGAAATGCTGAAAATTCAACTGTGCAGTGAAAGATGGCAAAGTATAATTTAGTACTTTAATTTAAATCTGATCCTCGGCCTTATTCCCCAAAACATATTTTTTGTTTTACACTTCTGGTTTACTTTTATTATGTTTATACCCACCGTTTTCCGTTCGGTGCGACACATACCCCTACAAAACTTGTTGTTTTTACAGTACAATACAGCTAAATTTTACGGCAATAAACTAAAATTTCTAACATTACAGTAAGAAACTGTAAAATTGCTGGTTTTACAGTTTATTACTGTGCATTTTACAGTTTTAAATTGGAACCTCGGCTGCCAGTATTACATTGTAAAAACAACAGTTCATTTTTTGCACTTTGAATGTATGCTCCTATTAGACGGAAGTTCCTACCAAAGAAAAAAAAAAAGGATGAAATTACAAAAAAAAAAAAAAAGCGAATGTCTGGAAGTTTCTTGGGATTCCATGCACTCTACTTCACGCCTTTATTTTCCCTCTCTTACTCTCTCTCTCTATGGGATAAAATTTATTTAATGCATTTCTAATCATTTTTAACAAATATATCGCAGTTTTACTTAATGGGTAGAAATAATAGGAAAAAGGTGTACTTTCTGAAAACAAAAATGAGCTTTTTGCTACATTCGCTGAAATGCATTCGTAAACATTGACATAAATTTCGTACTTCAGAACCGTTTCGGTTTCACCAGGATGAATCAACTAGATATGTTTGTGTCTGCGTAGGACAATATTAAGTGTATATCACGCAGCAGTTTTACAGTTAGAATTAAATACTGACATAATTTCCCTTTATCCGCCGGATGCCTCACGGATGAGTGGAGAGGCTGAATATGGCGGAAAGGGCTGAGCCCCACGGCTTCCTGCGAACATGATTCAGAACGAGTAAATATACCGTTTCACATTTATCTTGATAAGTATTAAGTGGGTTAAAAGTGTAAAGTAAAGTTTTATTTCTGTTTATTTTATTTGTGTGTTTTTATTTTTTCCGTGGAACACATTCATCATTCTTTGGAGCCTTCGGGTACCAGAACAACTTCTGTGCAGTTTAATCATAACCGTGACCGTGGATATATCATTGCTGGTAGGTCGACAACCGAACATGCGTTAGCAACTCTCTTTTCTCATTCGCCCTCCAGCCATTCACTGGACGTCACTTAAAAAAAGAAAGGCAGAAAAAATGCGCATGCATTGCGATAATGATGAGGGAAAGAGTTGTTCGCCAGGGGAAATTCTTTTGCTTCTTTTTCATTAACCGACAGGTGTCATAAAGAAATCTCACCTTCAATTTAAAAACGTTTCGGACGTTATTACGACTTCCAAATGGCCTTGTGGAAGGGAGGGAAAGTTAAATGGAATGGCGCCCGTGGAAACATCAGCACGTGATTTTAGTGGAACGATTCTTTTTTTCTTCTTTCCTTTTCGTGGAATCGTTGAAAGAAGGGTTCAGAATTCGGTCAGTTAACCTCAGCTGTGTCGTTAACTCGAGGAACGCTGGAACAGGCAAAGAAAGTTTCCATACCTCGAGGTAATTGTACTTCGAACGCATCACCACGTGTTCTCGCTTACACAGTTGTTTCTTCCGAGTTTTAAGGTTTCGATTTCAGTTTTGAATAAAAAGCTCTAATAGTATATTTGGAAATATTAACGTGAAAAATACATACGAGTAAAATATATACCTTTCTTTCACTTTTCTTAATTTCAGTCAGTCATTAAATGGACTAATATTCGGGGGTTCCCATACACAAGAGCAATGGCGCTCTCACTCAAATGCTATAAAACAACCCCTTAAGAACGAAACAACGCAAAAAGACCCCATCGTGAGCTTCACTGTATTACGTACAGACTGTTTCAAAATTCTGAGTAAATGCATTGAGAGGTGTTATAAGATGCAGAACACAAATCAGCATAAATCCTGATCTATCTTCAATTTTTCTCAAGATATTGGAGGCAGACAAAAAAAAAAAAAAAAAAAATGTGCAAATTAAAAAATCCATAATGGAAGTGGTGATTACTTGATTGGCTTTAATCTAGAATCAAATTATTGGACATTTTTACGACAGAGAAGTTTTACTACAATTTTTCAAATTGTTCCCAGAACCATTTAACTTCGCGTGAGATACCAGCAAGACCTCATTTTACCGAATATGTAAAGCCCTCAAAGCGTACGTATATGAATCTTTTCAGACATTGCATTTTTAGGACATTTGGGCATTAGATTAGTTCGTGCGATACCGTAATTCAGACGGCCGATAGCCTGATCTTGGCTTTCTCGTTAGGACTAAATGAAATGTCAGGTCTACAATAGCCTCCTCTGCAACAAAAAGAAACTTTGTCAAGGATTGCTGTTGCTACCGTAATTGACCAAGAAATGCCGGGTGTTTTCGCAAACTTTCAATACCGCTCTTGGTTGCTCTTTTAACTGTTTTTATAATTTTGTGTCTTCTGAAACTTCTGTAAATCAAACGAATTGCAAGCATTCTGGTTGTGTGTAGCATTTTTAGTAGCTTCAGAAATTAGGAATTTTTAAGATTTACACGGTATTTGGTCTTTCTCTAATATCCTGAACATTACTGACGGTAGACCAATATATCTATCATACTGTGATCTATTGTGATATCTATTGTACGGGTTAGTTTGCACTTTACAGATGAGCGATTATGTAACCTCCTAATTTACCAAGAGTTTTAAAACACCGTGAATATTTTTATACCTATACAGACACGTTCTCATCATAACTTACGGTATATGAAGAAAATAGCGATTAACTAAATGTCTTTCTTTATGTGTTTAAATTTTCTTTATTTTAGTTATGGAATACACTGATACGGATATTCTTAGGATGTATATCTTAACATCGCTAAGTGTCCTCGTTCATATAATCCTGTTATTCTTCTCACTTCTGATTTAAATGTGATGACTGAAAAGTTTTTGTTAAGGAATTGAGGAATAGGGATTTAAAAAATGTCATTATTCCTCTTTTGCATTCATTTCAATAACTTAATGAACTGATAAAAATAATACTATTAATCAGTATATAGTATAATAACTGTTGATATTAAAACTTAAGATATTTGGTAATACGAAAAAAAGGAGGGGTGGGAAAAATTAAATAAATTTGTTACGCTATCTTCTTTTTCCTCATTCAAGTTGTGACTAAGAGTACAAATGGTTTAAGCGCTGCAATTTAACAACACTTTAATTGATACTAAAATATGGTGGTGAAATAAAAGTTTCTCTCTTTTTTCTTCATTTACTAAAATCACTCATACAAATGTAGTCTGACAATTAATTGATACTGAAAACTGTTGATGAAATAAATGCCTTCCTCTCATTTTTGCAGCAATTAAATTTACCAATACAGAGCTGTAATCTGTTAATTGATTAATACCCGTAATAGAAAAATCCTAGACTGAGGTGAGTGGGCTGTTTTGATGAGGATTTTAAAGCAACAAAACTGACCAATTGAAATACCAAGGTGAGGAAAAAAGCGAAGGAAAGAAGATTTAAGGCCCACAAAGCGCTGTGGAACCAATGAAGAAGAAGTGATTCTCCAGGATATGATACTGAAAACTTAATAAGCTGTATTATTTTGTAAAAATATTTTTAGGATTTTTTTTTTTTTTTTTTTGAAAATGAGAAAGATTACTTCGTAAATAAGTAATCTAAAAGCATGATTACAATTATAGGAGTGGTAAATATAAGGTTCCTTTTTAAAACTGTAAAATGCACAGTAATAAACTGCGAAATTGGTATTTTTACAGTTTATTACTGTAACTTTAGCTGTATTATACTGTAAAAACAACCATTTTTCAGTGCATTATTTTCAGCATTAGATCTATTTATTTTTTAGTTGGAATTAACTACATCTTTAATACTATAGTTAACATTTTGGTAGATATGTGGAGCTGAAAACGGCTAAAACATTTTACCCGATTACTTTGTGTCCGCTATTTCACTTCACCCCACATTTCCCTGATTAAGGAAATATGTTGAGCTGCATGCATAATAGCGCAATACACGAGGCTAATTTTACTGAGAAATGACTTCAATTTCTTAAATTTAATATTTCTTTCTTCTCAAATAGTTTTGAAAATAATTGTGGCGTACGTGACAGACGAGGTGTCCCGTGCTATGACGTACTATTGTTATTATTAAATTCAAAATAAAGAAAATAAGAGCTTAGTAGGGATAAATGGGGATGTGTTCAATGAGAGAAAATTAGAAAAATCAAGGAGCTTTTTGCAGAAAGTTACATGTTACATGAATTACAACTGCAGAACAAAATAGAAATTTATCTAAAGAAATGTTCCAACAATTAGATTAACAAAATAAATATATTATTTTTTCGCGTTTTGTTTCAAAAATACTACAGAGCCATTCCATGAAAAGTGAAACCAATTGGTCAAAAATTCATATTGAAGTTATGTTGCTATGTTATACATCATTTTAAAGCTTAAGATGTATATTTTAAGAATATTGCATTGGTTTTTTGGTGAGAGTTAGAATTATACTTGTTTTCTTAGTTGGAAGTACGATATTCACGAACTTGTAAAAAAAAAATCAGAAAAAAGAACCCATTTTCAAATGCATATTTCTCATCGAAAAACAAAAACAAAAATAACTACTTGTAGCACAATTTTAACTACTAAGACGGTACTATAATAATATGCATTCATTAATTTCTTTTGAATTGATCTAAATGGTGTAATTGAAGTTTGAAAAAAAGAAGTTTGATGTTACGTCTGTAACAAAAAAGAAGCAAAAGTTGTCATTACGTCCTAAAAAATCAAAATAAAAAAAAAACCCTTAATGGTCCTTTAGGCAAATTCTTAGAGTAATTGCCCACCATAGTTAAAAATATTGCAACTGATTTAGTTTTTAAATTAATGCTGTTACAGACGTAACATTTCGGACATAACAAATGGCTCTATGTTACGTCCGTAGCAAAAGTAAATTTCCAATTAAATAGGTAAAAAGCACAGGATGAGCAATACATGTATATAGCATAATATGGTACGAGTACTAAAGTTTCTGGTATTCTGATTTTGAAATTTTTGATTATGTCGGCATGTAATTGAAATTTATTTCTTAAGATTAATAAAATACACATATGGTATAACTGATTATAATTTATACCTCAACTTTCATTTTTTTGCTACGTCACATGGAAAGGGAGCTGTGGATGGAGTTGGGGGTATGGTCAAGCACCAGGTTTGGCAGAGAGTAAGATCTAGAACAGTATTTGTCAACGACGCTCTTTCCTTTTTTCAGTGTTCAAACTCCATTGCAGGAAAAGTTAAAATTATTTATATGCCCCAGGAAAATGTTTTAAAGCTGACGCCAAAATTGGAAGAACGGTGGGCTAACATCGCGAATTTGCCAAAAGCCCGCGAAATGCATTGTTTTCGAACAGAATACGAAAATGCCGTTCGAATTTCGAGAACGTCGGACGAAAAAGGACACATTTTTTCATTCAAAAAAAATTATCAAAATTGACCAACTGTCACCAAGAAGGTTAAATTTTAGTTTGGTACTAGTATTCTGCTATATCATCCAACATTTTCAAATTTTTAAGTTCTCCTAAGACCAATCACTGATTCCAGGGAGGAATTTACTTTTCCCGATTTTTTTATGTAGCAGCCCCATTATGCATTAATTTTCAGAATACAAATAAATAAATTTGTGTAAAGGCCCTTCTAAACTTTTCTTGTGTCAATCTTTCTTGGAAATAATTGTCTTAAGATGCATTAATTTATTGTTACATATTGACATATCGGCGTATGCTCTCATCTCCCCCAGACTTACCCAAATTTTCTAAAACTGTTACAGTATAACTTAAAATATTCAAATAATGTGTTAATTAATGCTACTGTATTGTATTAGTACAAAAATCTTTGTTTATTCCTGCTTTAAAATACTGTTTTCTACTTTCAAATCAGAGATGTTACGTCTGTAACACCACTTTGTTTCGTCCGTAACAAGTTTATGAATTTTTTTCACAAATTTGGCAGTCAAAATCCTCACAATCTTTATGGTTTTAGAAAGCTTGAAGTCTCTAGAACACGTATTAAAAAAAAAAGTTCAAAATTTCCGTATAATTCAGAGGAATATTGTAAGTTGTATGACATAGTCGAGTTTTTGCTGTTTTGTGGATTACGTCTGTAACAGGCAGTTTTTAATTTTTGTATTTTTTTGTAATTGAGCAATCTGCACGCAAATTTAATGTAGCATAAACATCACCAAGTTACACTACAGGAAGAAAAATTGAAGACTTTCATCAGCCCAAACCAGAATTATTTGTGTTCAAAGTCTGCGATTGTTACATCTGTAACGATGGAATTGCCCTACAGCAAAAAATTAATAAATGAGTCCATTTAAAATTCTACCGTGAAAATCTGATAATGGTTTATATTGCGAGAGCAAAAGCACAAATTCAAAACTAAGGTTACGTACAAATACATTGGAGAGTAATAAGAAACTCCTTCGGTGCCATGAACTGAATTTATTTTTCACTCAATTTCATTTGCATTCGTTGAATAAGAGTTGTATTTACAGTACACAAATTTAGTATTTTCATAGCTAACTTGGCGTTCAGTGCGTTACCGCCCTAGTAAGCGAGGACAATCATTGGCGCACTGCAAAATTAAAAAAAAAATACTGTATAATACAACCAAATTTATAGTAATAAACTGTAAAATTGTTAATTTTAGGGTAATAATCTGTAAAATTGCTTTTTTACAGTAATAAACTGTAAAATTATTAATTTTACAGTTTATTACAGTGCATTGTACAGTTTTAAACTAGAACCTCTGTTCACAGTATTATACTGTAAGAACAATAGTTTATTTTTTGCAGTACGACATACGCTGTGTTTATCAGCATAAATAAATAAATCATAGCAACTTGAAACATTCTCTTCTGGAAAATTATAGAATTTTTCTGTTCCGTTTGCACTGTAAAAAATAAATGTTGATTTTACAGTATAATGCAGTTAATTTTATAGTAATAAACTGTAAAATTGCTAATTTTACAGTTTATCACCGTGCATTTTGCAATTTTAAACTGGAATCTCGGCTACCAGTATTGTACTGTTGTTCTTTCAGTATAATATTGCTAAATTTTACTGCAATAAACTATAAAATTTCTACCTTTACAGTAATAAACGGTAAAATTTATTGCTAGTTTTAGTTTATTACTGTGCATTTTACAGTTTTAAATTGGAACCTCGGCTGCCAATATTATCCTGTAAAAACAACAGTTCCTTTTTTGCAGTCTGAATGCCTTGCAGCATTGCGGTTTATTTTCGAAAGAAAGTGAACAAGTGAAACTTCATTCCTGCGGTGCATCCACTGACCAGTTGTTTTTAATTAACGTTTCGTTTCCAGACATCTTATTTGATAAAGATTCAGGAATGCAAAGCAGGGGAAAAATTGACAGCAAAACGAAAATAACACTTAAGTAGGGATCTCAGCCGAAGTTTACACACTGAAAACAAATATGAAATTCGTGCATCAGATAAACAGAGAGCAATTAAACCGGTTCTTCTCCAAGAGAGGATTTGAAAGAAGAAAATATTGGCACAATAAAATGCAAATAAAAGCAGGTCGATGCGAAAAAGATTATTAACTGATAATCCCGTCTGCTTAAAAGAGGCAGATGTTCTAGTTGTGTGCGGTTAGTCCTGATTTCAAGGTCAATGATCAAGTACCTCCACATTCGTTCATGTGATTTGTGTTTGGGTTCACGAATTTTTTAAAGAGAAAAAATAACATCAAAACGGGTTTCAATGCTTTTGAAAACAGAAATCAATATAATGATACATCATGATATCCTTAAAGGACATAGAAAAGAAGTGGCTTCAGAGAGGAGGTGTGGGCAGTTTTTTTTTTTTTTTTTTTTTTTTGCGTGTGTGTAAAATATTGCTTCTTAAATTTAGTAGTATGTAAATTTAGAAAAATTAATGAAAACATTATGCATGGGTCATTCTCACAAAAATAGTATAAATCATGACCGTCACTTTGAAGTTTGATCAATTTTAATAATTTCCACCTACTAATCACGTGTTCTCTCAGGGCCGTAACCAGACCTTAGTTTCAGGAAGTCTTTTACCAAACATATTTCTCATAAAGTCTATGAAGTCAATAAAATTTAATTTCATGTTCTATATTCTGATGATTTTTGTTACAATAGATGTTAAAAGGGTATAAACATGACAAATATAAAAAGAATGACCCAAAAAAATCTTGATAGTTGAGTTTACTCATATACGCGCATTCGAAAGAGTATTCTGAAATTTCTATCTTACAAACACTTATAAGATGTCTCTTCTCTACTAATAATAAAGCTGAAGGTGGATCTGTCTGTCCTTCTTTCTGTCTGTCTGTCTGTTACGCGCGTAGCGCCAAAACCGTTCGGTCGATTTTCATGCCACTTGGCACAAAATTAGTTTGTAGCATGTAGTTTTGCACCTCGAAGCGATTTTTCGAAAATTCCATTTCGTTCTTTTTCTATTCGAATTCTTAGCGGAAATTCGATAAAATAGGGAAGAAATATTTCACACACATTTTCAAGTCTTATGTCATTCGAAAGCTTGAAATTTTCTGCACAAAATGAAGTTTTTTCGAAGTTTCTACGATCATCAGGAGAGCTGTAACAATTGTTTTTAGAATCCCAGAATTCAAGGCTTACCTTCAGTAAAGCAAGCCAAACGATTCTAAAATGGTTGAACTCGAGAATAAAATTTGTTTGAAAAGATAGATGAAATGAATTATTTTATCAACGGAAATCAACTTTTCATGTTGTTACCATGGTTACGTGTTCATACTTATTTTTGTTTCGTTCTTTTTCCAGCGTTGCCAGGCGTAGTATTTTTGATACTACGGTAGTATTTTTTCGGCCCAAATAAGGAGCGTAGTATTTTTCCGGCAACCCTGTTTCCAAAAAACTAATGACTTAATTAAAAGATTTGGCGGATTTTTTTTTTTTCATTTTCATAGATTTCGCATTTCAGCAACATTGATTTTGGCAACGTTTGGAAACAGTAGTATTTTGTAATATTTTTTTTAGAGGAGGCGTAGTATTTTTTTGTTTCAATTCTCTGGCAACCCTGTCTTTTTCCCGGTGAAAATGCTTTGGGACCTTGGCGCGTTTTTGCGTGTCTCGCGGAATTGAAAGCTCCGAGAGAAACTACGCAAAATAGCCAGGGTTACCACGCTTGGCGCGCCTATCACCCATTTAGCGAGAAAAGGGTACCTAAAGCACAGATTAACCAAATATCGTATCAATTGCGATATTGCATCGTTCTTTTTAAAGTGTTTAATTTCGGAAAATGTATTGTTTTGTTTTTTAAACTAGGAAAGAAAACTTTCTTCTTCTTTTAAACTTTGGTAAGATTTCTGTTGGTTTCTGTGAGCAACAAAATTGCTCTTATTTTCTCTTTTGGCTTATTTTTGTGCTTCTCCCCTTGGGGTTGCATTCGAATGTTCCAAGGGGGTGTTTTACCCCTTTTATGGAGTAAATCAGTGTTCATTTCAATGCAGACAAAAGTGATATGAATTGGCACGACCACTTGGCGATATATCGCCAAGCTTTTGGTCGCCAAGTATTTGCCGCCAATTTGGCGACATATCGCCAAGTTGGCAAAAAAATTGTTTGCTTTTTTTTATTTGGATTCAATTTGGCGCTATTGGCGATATTTTGCGAAAAATCCACTGAATGACGTTAAAATCGGCG
Organism: Uloborus plumipes; assembly: GCA_038373865.1. Lineage (NCBI taxonomy): Eukaryota > Metazoa > Arthropoda > Arachnida > Araneae > Uloboridae > Uloborus > Uloborus plumipes. The sequence goes on from JAXGGA010000268.1 coordinate 39,813, forward strand.
ATATTTAGGGGATTAATCATTGTAAAACTTTTTTTTTGCATTGTTTCGTGGCAAACTAGGGATATAAATGTTTGAACTGTTATCTTGCTCACTCCAAGCACTATTTTAGCACTTAAGGCATCTACTAAGAAATTTACACGTAAAAATAAGTAGCGTGGGGTCCATACCAGATTTTTATATCATACTTTGAAGGAATTATTGCTGAATTACAACTAAAATAGAGCATTTTTTCTGCTATATCAATTATTTTACAAATGAACTTTTAATTTTATACCACGGGCAAAGCCGTGCGGGTACCGCTAGTATTAAATAAAGAGTTTGGTACTTACAAATTTGAAGAATTTGGGTGTTTTTTTTTAGTGGTATTAAAAATTCGAAAGAAAAGGTGCATTGTTAAGAAATTATGTTTGCAATAATTACAATAAAAATTAATATTACAGAAAAAACACGTAAGTTGTACAATTATTCAACAATGATAATTTCATTCTCAAATTCAAATGCAGTTTCTAATTAAATAAGGAAATTATGATAAAATAGCAATAATAATTTTTTCAGTGAAAAACAATGAAAAGCATTTTTGTAACAGTTTTGAAAAATTTCGGAAGGGGTTTTAACCCTAAAAACCCTCCCCTTAAATACGGCCCTGTGTTGTCTTATTGATTCTCCATTTATTTGTGTATAATAAAGTATCAACGCTTTGTACGTAAGTAATTTAGGCGAAGTTTTTAATTAGTTTAACCACTTCATGTAACAGAATGACCAAATAATAAACTGGACGAATAAGTCTTAAAAAATGTCGTATTAGTTACAAAGAAAAGTTAATCACAGAACATGCATAAAATGGAACAATGATTCTAAAACTGGTATTTTATCGCCAAATCCCCCTCCCCCCGCTTTTTTTTAAACATTGATACAAATGTAACTTAATGGGCATTCAGCAATTCAAATTACCTATCAAAAACAAAAACCAAAAAAAGGAAAAAGAAAATTTAGACTCAACTGGTAGACTAGAATTCAAAGTGTTAACTACTCATAGAAATTCTAATACTTAGTCTTCTTGAAAATATTAGCAGATTCAATATAATTATCTATTTCATTTTCGAAATGTCTTTAACAAAATGGACAATGGTAAACATGAATTTTTTTCGGATATTAACAAAAAACAATTTTTTAGAGCATTTTTTCTCCCATGAATTGTGTTAAAACTTTGTTTCTGTGTAAAAGACTGATAATTCAACTGATAATTCATAACTGATAATTCATATTGTTATTGCATTTTAACAAAATCTCAAACATTATTTTAACACACAACGATTTGAAGCTGGGATGAGAAGTAATATTATCTTTCTTATCCCAAAATAAAATACTTTTGATACCCACTTAGTTTGGGGTATTTTTGAGCCAAGTAAGTTAATTTTTTTATCATTTTGCTGAAAAGGTTATATTATCAGTTTTTACATTTTATATTACAAAATAAGTTGGAAACACTGTACGTACACAGCTAATTATATAGTCCAATAATTCAAATGTTACTGTTTGGAAATAACTCTTGAACGATAAATGCTGGTTTCAAGTTGCTGAGCTCTCTTATCCTACATTGTAATATTGTATGCAATATAGTAAATTAGAGATATCTTGTGATTCTACGAAGAAAGTGGAGAACTTTTAAACATTCAGACATTTTAACTATCGAGTTCAAAAATTCACAACTTTTATTAAAATAATTGCTAGCATAGTTCAAAAATTACTCTAAATGACAGAATAACTTTGAAGCATGTTTTGCTTTTCTGGTACTTTCAGTACAAAACAAAAATAAATACTTTAATTAGAGAAATTGATCAAAAAATGAGACAGTTAGCTAAAAACTTTGGGTAACTCTAAGTATATTAACGTCATTTTGTTATGCTTGCACTGTTAAAACTGCAATATGTGCAGCAGCCGAAGCGCTTCGGCCAAACTTCGCTACATGCCATGTCTACTTTTAAGTAACCACACTCCGAGTTTGTAAGTATAATCGTGTAGTAGGGATTGGTACTTTCTAACTGAAAGAATAATAATGTATGCAACGAGAGCTGGCGTCTCAAAGTAAAATTGATTTCCCACTCTCCGCAATTTTCCCCGATGGTTGTCATAGTTATGGCGCTATGAACTTCTTCCCCACTTAGCTTTTCCACCATGGTTAAATGCAAACGGTTAACCTGCTTCGTGCATAAATTACTATTTTATTGAAAAATCAACGTTATCAAAGCACAAATTTGTCTTAAAAATTTTTGCTTGTTTATATATGACTAAATTTGTTAAAAAAGTTAAGAAGTAACTGAGACATGAGGATATAAATAAGAGCATAAGCCTGATTCAATAAACATTAAATAAATAAAATGCCTCAACAGCAGTGTATAAAAAAAAGAGTGGAGCTGTTTTCTTTGGTACGGTTTCCATGGAGACGACACAAAAAAATTCTAAACTTGAAATACGCCTATTTTAAAGTAACTGAGTATAGTTAATTCCAACCTTAAAAAAATATTAACGTATTTCTTGGTGAGTGATTCGCAAACTGGAAAAAATTTTCTCCCATCGAAGTATAACTTTGAAAAAGCATTAAATGTAGTTCTTGTGAGCAACAGGAAAACAGGATAAACAACTTAGTCTTCATTTTGTTTGAAAAACGATGGTAAAACACCGAAGTCATGCACCTGAGAAAGCACTTTCACCTTTAAGAGCATCCTTAATGTCTGTTCAACGACTTTGGTCACACACTTGTAACGATCAGAAAAAAAAAAAAAAAAAACAGCAGCTTCACAAGTGAATCTTCTAATTTTACCACAGCCATGAAATTTGCTGCAGCTTAAACATTAAGCGTGAAAGTGTTTAAACAGTAATAGCAGCATTTGGATGGTAACAAGGCGTAGAACTTTGGCGAATAGTTGTAGAAAATGGCTGCCCGAACGCTGTAAGGTTCAGCCTTCCGAAGAAAATTCTCACGCATTTGGACATAAATCCTTAACTAGGAAACAAGAAAAAAACAGAAAGAAGAAGCAGAAGACAACTAGTACGATTGATTCTTTAATAGATGGCAGATTGAAATAACTTTTCCTCTACAAATCGTTACGAGCTTTAATGCCTATGTTTAAAAGTGCATTTGGGAAGTTCAGCACTTTATGTTCTTGGAGGTACTTGATGACACTGAAATTTTCATTCTCTTCTTTTTTTTCAAACACTTCTTCAGAGAAAGTTTCATTGAGAATCTACATCAAAACAGTTCTATTTACAATCCTAGTTCCAGAGTCAAGCGATACTCATGACAATTGAAGAGCTTTCTGTAAAAAGGATGTAGCTCCAATTTCAATGCTTTCATAAAGTCTCAATTTGAGCTGGAAACACCAATCCAGTTTTTTCTTTCTTATATTTTAATGACTCTCGCTGTATGCTTTTCAGTAGTTATACAGGAGAAATCATGAAAAAAAAAAAAAAATAGAATATGATTTGGTGTTTCAAATTTAATCCCGTATTTCTGAAAATTAAAATTTGGAGCTATATCCTTTCTGCAGCAAACTACGGCGGTGAGCAAAACCTTCAATTTTAAAAAGAGGAATAAAATCTTTTGCAACAGCCGTTATCAAACTTTTTGTTTTCTTTGCTATGTTCATGCCCTTACACATTATGTCAAATAACTTCTTATGCACCCATAGGGTATATATGCTTGAAATTCACACTAGCTTTACCTTTATAGCACGGCTGTGCTCGTTCTATATAGGTAAAGAAACATCTTTAAGCAACTGTAAACTTCCCTTTCGTATCAAAATAAGAAGAAAGATTTAAAAAAAAAAAAAACAAAAAAAAAAAAACCTCATCTAATTTGAATGCACTTTAAAATCATTCAAAACAACCGCTATAAAATAAAATACTTTTAAGAAATAAAAATTAGAAATAAGAAACAACAAAGAATTTAAAAGACCATGTAGCAATACGAAACGATAATAACTTGAATGAAAAAGAGAAATTTGAACACAGTACTTCAAACGCCTGTATCTTTTTTTTTTTCTGTTTGAGATAGAAGCATGGATCTTCGCTGAAAATCGAGATAAACGGGGGATTAAAAATATCGCTGTATCCAATGGTGTAAAAAAACTGAATTAATTAATTAAATTTTTATTGGTGGTTTTAATGAGGAAAGTAGTGTCTAGAATCGTACAGGGGCGGCCCTAGCGGCGGACATTCCGGACCCCTGTCCGGGGCGGCAAATTTTATGGGCGGCATTTTGGTTGGAATAATAAATAAATTTTCTTCAAGGAAAGAAACGTACAAAAAAATTAACAAATATGATTCTTTTTACACTTAGGAATCCCGAAAGGTATGAATGTAGCGATGTTTGCGCGTGTTATTTTGATGTATCCATTTCAAGACAACATTTTCGGCTATTTCAACATAGCCTATTAAAGCAAACGAATACATACTTATAAAATAAACGAATATTTAGAAACTATAATTGTTAATGGAGACATTTTAAAAAACAAACTAATTACAGCAGATAACTTTAAGAACGTCAAGATTTTTAAATTGTTGAGAGAAGCTCGGGGGCCTAAAGCGTAGTTTTTTTTTGGGGGGGGGGATCTCCATTTATCAAATGAAGCGCCGAATTTTACCGAAGGAATAAACGAAAAAATTAATAAAATGCGTGCATGCATACATACTTATATCTGCTGAGAAGAGATATAAAACATCATTGAGAAATAAATAAATAAATAAATAAAATAATGCATGATTGTAATATTACAAAACTGTCTCACTATTTTCAAATTTTCCGAATCATTAGTAAAAATTTGCCAAACATTAATTTTTTTTTTTGGAGGTCATAGTATCCTCCCACTGGGGTGCGCCTGATACAAGTTTTGTAAATTGTGTAGAGATAAAATTGTAGAGAGAAAACAAGGCAAATAAATGCGCTTGATATAGCACAAAGGTCTTCAACTTAGATTCTGGGAAACTCTAGGGTTTCTTGCATTTTTGTCCGGGACGGCAAAACTGCTTGGGCCGCCCCTCGAGCGAAGCCTTGAAGAAAGCCAAATTTAAAAGCAAATAACTAGCGCTGTAGTTAAGATAAATAATTAGAACAAATTGCATCAAATGCAAGAAAATTTGCTGTTTCCAACAACATCTAACATATATACGTACAAGTAATTTCAAACATCAATATTTGGCAATTTACGTGCAAATTGTCTTAAATTGGAATAAAAAAGAACCATTCATCGATTTTTGGAAACTAGTGCCCAAACCTTTCCCGAGCGAAAAGTACAAACGCTGAAATTTTCATCAAAATCGACCGAGTAGTTCTCGAATTTTGCGGTGCAAACGCATAGACTTTTTTGATATTTCATTTGATACTATGTAGAGATACCAAGCGCACTCACTGTTGGTTTGTGAATATGCATGAAAGGGCGGTTATGAAGGAGTTCAGAACCACACAAGAGAAAATTTTGGTTGCACCACTGCTTGTTTTCCATGCGCTTTGAAGAGGAAAACTAAATTAAATGTTGTTTTTCATGGTACCGATTTCATGTGCAATTTCTGGCTGTTTAACTTTAAATAGCTAAAACCAATAAATTTATTAAACTGTTGGGAAGATAATTTATTAAATTCATACATAAATAAGTTAGTGCTGTTCATATATGGGTCATTTTCAAAATGTGCTTACAAATGCTGTCCGGAGGCTAAAAAGACGATTTTGAAGCATAACTTAGATTTTAAATTCAATGCGAACAATTATTTTCTGCAAGAAATACCCCAAAAAATTCTATCACTCAAAAAATTATTGAAATTTATTTATTTATTTTTATATAAGTCTTTAAAAATGAGAATCAGGGCAAAAACTCTTGTCCATTTCCAATTTTCGCAAGTTCAACTATTTTTTTATATACTTAATTGTATAAAAACTTACATACAATAAATTATTTTTATATATTGACTATTAGTATATGATATTCATAATAAATATTGACAACAGTAATTTTTTTTCATTAAGAAATGTATGAATATATTTTGTCCGGCAGTTCTTGTCAAGTCCGTTACTCTAAGATTCTTTTAGCTAAAAAAGGTATTTATTGCAGTCAAAAGATGGTAACACGTATTCAGTTAACTTAACAAACTAGTGACGTAACTATTTCGTACCATTTTGTTTTCCTGAGTCGAGAAGTATTGCTGTGGCGTTTCGCACAAGATTTCTTCCAGGTGCGTATTTTTATTCTTTGTCAAGTCTGTTACCAAAGATTTTAGTATTAATTTTTACTTTTTCTCAACTTTTACCCCGAAATATTGTTTATTATACAACTCTAAGAAAATGCATATTGTTGTTCAATTTTTAAATTCGACAACTTAGCCATAATTTTGACATTTTGGTTGAAATGTCAAGTCCGTTACTGGTCAAATCCGTTACCAAATGTCAAGTCCGTTACCATAGAGTTTTTGATCAATATTTTAATAATCAAACATCGTTTTAAGCTTCAGGGATGCAAATAATTTCAAATGAAGTTCGTTCTAGGTGCTATGATATAGTTTAAAAGTGAGATTTCATATTGATTTTGTATGGTAACGTACGACAATTTTCCTTGCAACTCAGTTTTACAACAGCATTTGAATACTTAATTATGCATCAAAGTGTACAACCAATTCCTTTTTCCCACACCTAAAATATGTGATAAAACATCTGTCAGTGATTCTAAAAAAAATAGCAAGTTAAAAAAATTACTTAAAAATTCTGAAATGTAAGCATATGGTGAAAATGACCCATATATTTTTAGCGGTATTTTAAAAATGCCGCCAAACGATGTATACGAACAACCGTGAAAAATTTATGGATTGAATTTGACAACATAACTTTCCAATAGTTAAAGAAATTCGACGCGTGTACTAAGTGCTGTATCCCACAGTAAGGATAGTATATTTTTCTTAACACGTGTCTCATATACGGGGAATAATTATAGCACAAACTTATTATTAAATCATTTTTCTATAAGGTCATTTGCCTAACTCGCTAGTATTTTTCTTCGTGCATAATGCTAATGAATATTTCTCCGATGTGAAGAATTTTCCCGATTGTATACCTTCGTCGAAAAGGGTTGATTTTATGCATCATTAGAGAAGCTTAATTTGGCATTATTCCGTCCGATTGTCAATGTACGCAAGGGTGTTTTAATGCAAGTACAGAAACCGAAATTACAAGTATTTGAATCAGAAATGGAACATTTTGTTTGCCGGATCATTAATTCAATTGTTTATAAAACCACATATTTCCAGGACTTTAATTGCTTACATAGATTGTTCTATGAATACAAATGACGCACAAGCTAAAATACAAACAGTGCAGCATGATTATTAAAATAAAACTAGAAATTATCTCTCTCTCTCTCTCTCTCTCTCTATATATATATATATATATATATATATATATATATATATATATATATATATATATATATATATATATATATATATATATATATATATATATATATATATATATATATAGATGTTCAAAGCAATTTGACGCCACAGATGTTTGAGGCCATTTAAAAACGGCTTCAAAATGCTTTAAACGTCTTTTTTCGGAAAAAGATGTTCAAAGGATTTTGGGACCAAATTTCAACACAGAGACGTATAAAGGGTTTTGAAGCCAATTTAAAGATTTGTTTAAAGCATTTTGGGACCAAGTTTATATACAAAGTTGTATAAAGCATTTAGGGGCCAATTTTAAAAACAAGTTCGTATAAAGCATTTAGGGGCCAATTTTAAAAACAAGTTCGTATAAAGCATTTAGGGGCCAATTTTAAAAACAAGTTCGTATAAAGCATATCCGAACCAATTTTAAACAACGCAGCTGTATAAAGCATACTGGAGCCGATTACGTAAAATAACGCTAAGTAACTATTTTAACCATTGCGAAAAATAATTTTGCACTCAATTTTTGACGTTCTTCTTGTTTTATTTCTACGAAAATGGGCATTATCCCAAACATATAAAAAATCAGGCGTGGACCCCACACTAATTCCTTTTGCGTCTATTAAACTAGTTTGTCAAGAACAGATGCAACAAAATGTATTACAGTGATTTATCTGGGGATTATAGCATCGTTAAGTGTATTATTCGCAAAATATCGACAAATTGAATACAAATTCGAAAAATTATCTTTTTTGCCAAACTTCTAACTAAGTTGGCGATCAAAAGCTTAGTGATATATCGCCAGGTGATCGCCAACTCATAACATCATTTAAGACTGCTTTGACATCAACACTGTTATGGCAAAAAAATGATAAAAGACTCCCTTTGAAACATTCGAATGCAACCACAAAGGGAGTTGCGCAACTAGACCCCGTTGAAGCCTTCATGCCAAACGAGAATTTTCGACGGCGAGATACGTACGTACATACATGCGTACGTTCGTACGTACATACACACGTCACGAGAATACTCGTCGTAATTATCTCGGAGATGATCGAAATGGATTTTTCGGCTGTTTATATGTTTGTAGATCATACGCACGTACTGACGTGTGTATGATCTACAAACAATATTAAGTTTTTATAAAAGGAGGAATTTAATGTTTTCTTATCCTTACCCACATCGTCAGAAAAGCATACCAACGGTTTAAATAATTTATTTCTGTTTCATATATAAGAACTTTCACGCCCCCCAACCTCCTCTCCAGTACAATTGTTAAAACCTTGGACACTGAAATGAGGAGGAAAACTTAGGGATTTTACAGGAGAGAACTGACAACTTTGGAAAATTTTTAAATTATGTAGGGAAGAAAACCATTTACATAATTCTATGCAAACTTTATGACAGAAAGTATAAGTGCAGCTCTGGTAACTTGACCTCCGATGTTGACCCCCCTCGGATCCTACAAACGAGAATGTTCAACGGTATCGTTCCCCAACCTCCAACCTGCGACTTAAAAGTTGGTGGTACGTGAAAAATATATCATACTATATCATACAGTTTATTTTGCAGTCGATGCAATATTTTGCAGTCGATGATCAAAAATCCAGGACCGCTTATTTTTTCATAGAGAACTTCGAAATTTTGCTATTAGCCATCAGCAAATTTCTAAAGATTGTGTTTTTGAAACAAGCCCAAAGTTTGCGATATATTTTTAAAAATACTAGCTTATTACCTGGTGTTGCCCGGGTGCTTATTTAAAATGCTCACAAAAATTGGAATTAAATATCTGTTGGAATCTCTAATTTTTCTGCATCATACAATATCTGTGCCAATGTTCCAAGGCAATTAGAACATGAATTATAATTGTTTTGAACTTATTTTATGCTAAAATGAAATTGGTGAGCCTTAAGTTGATAATTCATTGTTAATTGTAAGTATTGTTGGAAAATAATCATATTTAAATGCGTTAAATTTTATACCCTTTATATTGAAAACAAAAAGAAAATGGCCATTTTGTGACAAAAAATTTGAATTTTTAGGTTTTTGGATTTTTTTTAAATTTCAAAACTCCACCTGTGTGAATTCTAGTGCATCAAGGAACCTCTGCACCAAAGTTGATGAAAAATTAGACGAAAACTGTGGATTAGTATAAGGAACAAACCTACTAACATACATACATACAAGTATACATACATGCATTCTCATATATATAGATTTATTTGATTAAGAATATTATTTATTTTTTTAATCATTTTCTATTTTTATTAAAACCATTTAGTAGTAACGAAATATTGCAAAATAATAGATAAATGTAAAACTTTGAACAAACATATAGAAATATGTGTACATATATGTTGCAGTACATTTGTTTCAGTAACTTCATATCCAACGTAACGTTTAGGAACAAAAAAAAAAATCACGAAGTATAATCATTTCTCCGAAGTGGTACAATTCGGCACGACCTACAACCGAGTGGTACGCGAACTAAAAAAGGTTCGAAAACGCTGTTCTACACCATACCGTTTTTGAGTTATGAGAGATACGTACGTACGTATATACATACAGACGTACGTAGGAATGTACGAACAGTCTGTCTGTATGTATGAGTCTGTATGTACGTACGTATATACATACAGACGTACGTAGGAATGTACGAACAGTCTGTCTGTATGTATGAGTCTGTATGTATGTAAGTTTGTATGTACGTACGTACATACGTACGCATGTGTACATGCATACAGGTGTCATGAGAAAACTTGTCGTAATTAACTTAGGGGTGGTCGAAATGTTTCGGCTGTTAATATGTTTGTAGGTACATAATTGCGTGCAGGTCGAAAATTCGGCTCAATTTTCAGTTGGGGTGCGCAAATTAGAAATTTAGATCGAAATTTGAGTGAATTTTTTTTGTGATCGACAATATTTCCTTTACTACGTTTAAGACAGTAAAAAGGAAAAAAAGGCGAGCGAGATGAAAAATATACGAGCATAGAATTTTTGATAATTCATAAAAAATAGGAATTTTCGAAATTCGTACGGAAAAAAAAACGCGGCTTTTGGCCGGTAAGAAACTGGGAATTCAAAGCTTTGCATCTGTACCCAAAATGCTAAATTCTGGCTGCGCTGTTGACCACAATGTTCGTTTGATTCATATTAAAAAGTATTCAAACTCTATTGTAACGTAGCATATATATCTTTGAAGTAATAACTTAGTAAACTATACAGGAAGATACAGAAAATAACAACGTTACGAATGCACAAATGAGCAGGGATACTGCATACACGTGTTTCGGTGCATCTATAAGCTCACAACTTTTTGCATTGAAAAAAGCGTTCCTTGTAACGCCGAAACACGTGTATGCAGTATCCCTGCTCATTTGTGCATTCGCAACGTTTTTGTTTTCTGTACATCTATAGCACAAAGGTATTTGTAAACTTTATACAGGAAGGATTTAACTACAGTAGTAAATAGAATTTACAAACACAAATAGAATGCATCTTCATAGCGCATCCATCAGGTCATCGTTCATTATTTTGAATCGTGCATTGAGCTCGTTCATTTGAACGACATCGACATGCAGGTCATATCTTTGCAAGACATACGTACATTTGAAATGTTTCATTAGGTCAGTAAAATTCTAGGAAAAGCAAGTAAAATTGCCTAAAAATATATCTGCCGATAAAAATTTAATCGAAACATATTCCTCAGTTGCCGAGTAGTAAGATATATTTTCCTTTCCAAAAATCGCATTAGGATTTCAGCATGGCACACAATTAGATAATTAACTCTATTCACTTAAAAAATAAATAAAATGTTTGACGTCAGAAAATGAGCACTTAAAAAATCAGCAAAACAGATTTTATAAAGTGTTAACATGTTCAGTATTGAAAAATAATTATTATTATGGAAAAAAAAGACATGAACTTACCGGAAATAGTTCACTTATTCCAAAAAGAAATATCATATCTACAGTGAACTCTCACTTTTACTCACTTAATACTTTTTCTATTGGCCCAAGAGACCAATAGAAAAAGGGGAATAAGTGTGAGAGACGTATAAGTGAACAAGCCTATTTAAAGGACTAAAACGCAACATAGGTTCTAATGAGAGAATAAATAAGAATGTTTCTTTAGAAAAGGGACATATTACTACGGTTTGGCAATTACTGTAACGTAACTACACTGATAAAGAGAAAACAAAAATTGTGGCATACTTAACTAAAAACTGTCCCCTTTAAAACGATCCATAATGGATAATTGTCACTCTCCGAACTCTAGTTGATGTGGGAAAAACTCCTTCCGTAAGCATCAGAGATGAAAGATTAAAGAGGAAAGTGAAGAAAAATGCTTGTTTTTTTAAAGAAAATAAATTAAAATTTTCACATTTTACGGAAAATTCGGCGCATAAGTGGAATATTTATCTTTACAACGGCGTATAAATGAATGATACTATCATTATTTTGCTATGGAATGTGCTGGGACCATTTAAAATCGTCGTATAAGTGAAAAAGGCGCATAAATGAGGCGGCGTATAAGTGAGAGTTCACTGTATAGTGTAATATGGTCACAGGTGAATAAAAAATGAATTTACACATTTTAGGTTAAGATAAAATTATTTGTAGAGTTAAAAATTTGACGATGATTGTAATCCATTATTATTTTTTTTTAATTGTGATTTTATCACACGTGCGTCAATACAATATCCCAAACTCCTCATTGTTTAAAACAACGCTTGTTCATTTTTTAGGTGAACGAACGAATCTGTTCCTTTCAAAGAATCGTTCTTTTAGACTCGTTCGTTCATAAACGATCCATTCCTAGAGTCTATCTGAATGAGGGAGAAAAAAAATTTGATACGTGTGTTAGTTCATTTTAGTATGACTTAGCTTAATTTAGAAGCGAACACACATCTGCTAAAACTGGCACCAACCTGAAAACTAATAGATGCGTTCATTTTCGCAGGCAAAATGAAAGTTAGCCTTTCCATCTTATTCGTGGTCAGACAGTAATAATGTCACCGATTAGTATCAACTAATGCTTTCAATTATCTGAAAATAATTCAGTGTTTTATTAATCACACCAAAAATTTCTACGCAGTAGATATCAATATTAGTGATTGCTTGTGTTTTACTATTCCGTAAAATCCGGAGTTTCATTCGGTTAATTGAAGATTTCATATTTCTAAAAATTTTATTTTGGGCACTCCTGGTTTAGAGACTGCAATTTGCATTGCTGTGCCCGAGATTTGCAATTTATATCTCATTTCGCCAATAGCTATAGACATTTCTGTATTTACTTCGCTAAGCTCGCATCCCATACGCCAAGATATGACCCTGATGTTTAATAATAATCATCCGCCTAATGTTGTTATTCTTTACACCAAAGGCTCATGAGCTTCACGATCACAGAGAATTGTGAACAAAACCAACGCCTCCTAAATACTAAGGCAGGAATTCAAGTGAAACGCGGACGATCGCAACTCACAAATGCAATCGCAAATTCCCAAATTTGGATTCAAGTAAAACGTTGCAATCGCTACTTGACAAAAACATCGTGACGTCAGCGTGACGTTATAGCCTATGAAAACCGAGCTAGATAAAGCGTCACAGCCTACTTGGCGAATTAGAGGAGATCGCTGACTGCTTGTGAGCTCTTATTGGCTCCGCTCGTAGTGATGTCAGTGCCAAGTTAAGTTGATGATAACGTAATTCATTTCCAGTAGCGATTGCAATTTAAGCGATTGCAATGGTGTTTCACTTGAATTCCTGCCTTAGGAGGCGTTGACAAAACCTATTTGCCTCGGGAGAAACCCAGGAAAAATTACAACAACAGCTGTAAAAAATAGCTCAGGGCAGTGGCATGACTAAACTCACAGCCTCTGTCATTCGGAGCGAAGACCACAGAGCCACGGAGCGGAGGCTCTATCCGCCCGCCATCATGTCTTCTATTTACTTCAGGGATCTCTGAAAGCGTATTTGGGCGCAATCATAACGGAAACAAAGGTGAGTAAACCAATTACTACAGTCTTATGATTTAATAATTTTTATAAATCTCTAGTTTAGTTTACTATCTTGGCCCCTATCAACTTAAAAATAAAACGGAAGCAATTTAAAGCAACAATAGTAACTACTTCTACTTCAACTTTGCCTGTAACCGTATCGACTTCCAAGATTTAACCGGGAGCGGGAGCGCATTTATTTCGGTTTCAGTTTTCGATGCGTTCCAAACGTATTCGTTCTAAAGACATGCGTTCTAAACGTATTCGTTCCAAAGATATGCGTTCTAAACGTATGCGTACGAAAGATATGCGTTCTAAACGTATGCGTACAAAAGATATGCGTTCTAAAGATAAACTTAAAAAAAAACAAAACATTACCACCAGGGGTAATGTTGTCACAAATATTGCCCCAAATGAACCTGAAACAGGTATGAAATAACCTACCGCTTACTTTATTGAAGTTTTATCGCATTCATAGTTTTGTACATTTTGTAGATTGAGAAAATTCTTGACTTAAAATTTACCGATATAAGAGTGTACACGGTCATTACCAGGGATACTATGGTTCTGTACGCTTTAGCTTATGTACCCTCACTAATAAAGATCTTCTGTTTCGTAAAGTTAATTATTTTCCCACCGAGTTATACCAAAAGGGTTCTTGTCTTGTGTTTTCTCTTTTTTTTGCACCTTGTAATTATGTCAGTATTATTGTTCAGTCAACACGTTAGTAATATAAGCAGTAAAATATTAGTACAATAAAAATATCTAAGATGAAAGTAAGGCATTACAGCATTAAAATACATTTTGATCAATAAAGTTATACTATCAAATAACTAGCTTACTATAACTAGATCTAAATATTTTTTAATATTAAAACCGTTACTACTGTGCAATCTAACCAGTAATTGTTTCATTAGTTCCTCGTATAGTACTGACTGAACATTATACAGATTAAGCGAGACAGCTACATTCATAAATATTCATATCAAAAAATCTGCAACTTATTACGATTCTCTTAATGGTAGCCACAAATAATAATAATAATAATAACTTGGAAAGAAACCTTAAATGCAATGAACAATTTGTAATTATCAATATGTACAGACAGAGGAATATAACAAACAAGACATTAACTTGCCTAACAAATTGTTAAATATGCAAGAGAGAATAATAAAGCAATAGAGCACCAATAAATTACCGTTTTTATACAAATATTACTTTAGGTTCCCTAGAAGTACAGTAAAATTTAGACAAAAAAAATTTAAACTAGTAATGATGGTAGCAATCGATTATGAGAATTAATTACTCGCAGCAGCATAAATATTCTATTTAAAATAGTAATATGATATTTTACAAAGAGCGACAAGTGGGATGTTCTAAAATAGGGGAAATTAAATAGTAAAGGAGGTGGATAAAAAAAACCATAACGGTTCAAAAAGATTTTTCTTATAATGCTCTCAATAAGCAATTACAGTTTTGTTCTGTTTATCTAGAGCTATACGATGGAAGAGAAGATAGTCCTGTTGATGATGAATTTAAAGATTCAAATTATTTACCTAGATCTGAGGAGAGCAGTTCATCATCGGAAATTTCTTCAGATTATTCTGGTAGGTATTTTTATTTTTATTAATGTAAATATATTTTTCTCAACTTTTTAAAAACTATTAAGAAAGTGATTGAAGTTATGTTTCTGCAAATGATATTAGTAGTATCAGAATTTATTTCAGTTTTCAAGACTTCTCAACTTTGATCGAAATGTCCTATGCAATTAAGTGCTCAATTTTGTTTCTCGATTAATCAGTTTCAAAGCTAATCACATTAATGTTTTTTCATAGTTTTCTTCTTATTGTCTAAGGGCCCTGCACCACATCAGCGTAAAACGCGACCGAAACCGAAAATCCGGGCACTTTCCATAGGAACACTATGTGATCCATTTTCCGTTTCTGCTTTATTTTTCTGCTTTACGTCAATGTGTAGCAGGGCCCTAAAGGTGTAAAAATTATGTAGCCTAAAATAAGGAGGGAAGAATCTCCAAGTGCTTGAAACTGAAACAAAAAAAACTAATAATTTCTTAAAGCATCATTACTTGTCTTTTCTACTGCTGAGACTCGCTTAAAAACTAAAATATGGATAGGCATTCTTGCAACACGTCTTGATACAAATTTACCCCCTTTACATAAAACTGTAATGCTATATTTATCCACTTTTACAGCATTGTGTTTTGTAGAATCTTATTCTTATTTTAAATATTTCATTTTCAGAAAAATGTTTTCTATATGTTTGGGGAAAGACTTTTATTCACTTTATATTTGAATATAATGACCTGTATGCCCTTGTTTTGACACTAAAAGGCAGCACCTTTTGCAAAGCATGAAGAGTTAACTAAATAAAAATCAATATGTCTGAAGTTAAGATTTTATTTTTCGGATTTTCATTTTGTAGCTCACTCACTTTCCCTGTTTGAAAAAAGATTTCTTTGTAGCCCCGAAACGCATGCCAGCAAGAAATAAAGAAATACTTTTGTGCAGAAAAGTAAAAGAAAATATTAAAGGTTAATTGTATTAAACTTTTACATTGAGATGCAATGGTATTCCTTTTCATTAATATGAGTGGTTCATGCCAAAAACCTTGTTGTTAAACAAATACTAATTCATGCTTTTGATACTAACAATTTTAAATAATTTTTGAATCACCAGAACTTTTCTTCTCTTAAATATAATACCTACTGAAACTATGAAATAGAAAATTATGAAATTTTCTCTCGTATTAAACTTTTTATGACTGAAATATGAAGCTATGTTGTGTGTGTGTTTCTCAGAACCTAACATAGACATAAAGGCATATTTATCCTTGAAGCAATTGCACCCACAGCTTGGTATTGACATCCTGAGACTGCAGTTTCGTCCTTATTCTGGACTCCTCAGTCAGGAATAGCCATCAATAGTCGAGCTGGAGGCAATGATCCTCTTATTGTGGCTAAGATTGCCAGCAATGTCAATACCGATCTGTGGGTGTAATTGCTTCAGTTCTGCCTTAGCCGTGGCTTATGGGCGGTAACTCCTTACATATATTTATCCTTGTTTTCTTTAATTTGTTTATTCGTTTATTTTTTATGGGTTCACATGCAAATAAAAGGAGCTGCCATTGTGGCTGTAGTACTTTTGATTTTGTAATAATACAGAACCTTTAAATTTAGGAAAAATTTAGGAATCATCTACGAGGAGAATAACATCCAGGTTATTTAAATAATTAATGGTTTGAACAATTGGTAAAAAAGAAAATTAAAGCACTTTTAAATCAGCTTCAAACACTTATTTAATTGTAAAGCAGTGAATAACCGCCCGGAAATAACTGAGTTGGTGGTGTTTTATTAAATTATTTTCAACCACTCTAGAACAACTAAATCTAGTTAAGGCACTTCATATTCACATTTCAGTTTGTGTCCTTTTAATGGTTGATTGTATAGTTTTACAGAATTGTGTTCTAAAGTCTAGTGCAGAGAATAAAAAGAAATAAAGGTTGTGTTACATTTTTTCTTGTGCTAGACAAATTAACAATATGTATAGAAGTAAGATAAAGCAAAGCTATAACAAAAAAAACTTCTAAAATACTTAATTAACAGAACATTAATAACTTACATTAAATAAGTAGCAAGATACGAAACATGTAAGTCAGCAATCTCAAGCAAGAACCATGTTTTTTTTTTTTTTTTTTTGGTAATGCAGTAGCAAGGAGTCGAACTTGGTATCTTCACATGTGTTAAAAATTTAAAATTCAAGATTAATAACCAAATTCTTTCAAAATTTTTTAAGCAGTTTTAAATGTTTTGTTGTAAAAGTGCTTTTCATTTTTTTTTAGAAACAAGTTATAAATTTTTTGGGGATTTGGGTCCAACAATAAAGTTATAGCTTGTTTAGCTTATTCGTAACTCCAGCCCTGATGATGTCATCCCTAATCTCTGAATAGTGAATAAAAGTCAACTAGGACATGCCTTTTTTTTAAAAATCTTGTTGCGTTTTTGTCTGATAGGAGGATTTATTCGATGAAAGCTTAAAAAATATGTATGTGAAATAATTCTTAACCTTAATGGGGTACTTAATAATGGGATAATAATGATGGCAGGCTTAAAGCTTCTGAAGTATTAAAAATGTTTTTAAAAGTTATTCTTTTTTCAATTGCATATAAAGTCACTTATTCTGTCTGTTTAGGTGAGGATATTGTAGAAAATTCAACTTTCCAAACAGAAGATACAGAATTAAAACCTGATGCAGAAAAAAATGAAGGTATCATTCATGTTTATTAACATCCCTTATAAATATCCATAGCCATTTCTTAAAAAGTCTTGTGGCTTTTTTGACTGATAGGAAAATGTATTACATGAAAGCTAAAGAAATGATTATGTAAAATAATCCTTAACCTTAATGGAATAGTTGATAATAGGATACTAATGATGGCAGAATAAAAGTTTTTCAAGCATATAAAAATGTGTGGAAAAGTGTTCACTCAGGGTGTAATTGTACCTAATCTTATTAAATTATGTACATTTTGTTGCATTGTTATTCTTTTTTAAATTGTATATTAAGTCTTACTTATTCTAAATACTGTTTAGATGAGGATGTTGTAGAAAATTCAACTTTTCAAACAGAAGATACAGAATTAAAAAGTAATGCAGGAAAAAATGAAGGTATTGTTCATGTTTATTAACATCACAAATATTTTGTAAGTGTCTTCAATTATTATTCACCTAACTTAAAGCCCTGAATTATTAAGATTCGCAGATACACAACTTTTCTGCTTCCCTAATGATTGATCCCTGTAAGTCGGTGTGTGGTCTGCGGATCCCCGGTGGCCCGCAAGCTCATGCCAGTAAGTCCGCCGTGCTATCCTGCTAAAACATAAAAAATAGTGGAAATTGAAGGACGGGTAGCAATATTTAAATTCAACACAAAAGCACATTTTTAAGAATAAAAAAGTGCTTGTTTACGAACAAGCAGGGCGCATCAAGTGTGTCGGAACCTTCAAATTTGACACATATTTCCAATCTGAAAATAATATTTGGTATAGTATATTATATTGTATTGTATTGTAGATGGTATATTATATTTGACATTGGTGTTTCTAAAACCCAATGGGGAATAGAACTTTCTGATCTCCTGACCTAAGCGACGGACCTGAAGCTGAATATTGCTCCTAACAAGCGATACTTAGCTATATTTTGATTTACAAAAGAGTGTTAGATTCTCTTATCTTTTAAAAGTCAATGTGAGAAATAGAAATAAGTTAACACGCTACACTTTCATTAATTTTGTGTCACAAAACAAACGTGCAAACATTTTTGGAAAAAAGATTGAAACGTATCAAATCAAGATTTTTGGTTTTGTGTGTGTGGGGGGGGGGGACAAAGAAAGGTCTGTGAAGTTAAAATATTCAGGAGAGGGTTCGCAGAGATCTGGACGTGGGAACCACTGCTGTACGTGGCACAGTACTTGGTACTTCAGGATTGCCACGCCACAAGGAAACCTGAAAAAACAGGGAAAATACAGGGAATTGAAAAATCAGCCGAAAAACAGGAAACATCCTGGGAATTTTGAATATTTCTTCAAAAATCGGGAAAGTGCAGGGAATATTACTTTTTTTCAAAAGTTCAAGTTGCCAAAATCAATTCTAAAATATATAAACTACCAATGAATAAATTTATGCGCAAATGAATAAAATAATAATAATAAATAAAATAAATAGTAATAGTAATTAGGTTTTTTTTTGTTAAGTTTGTTTATTCATAAGTAAATATTTAATTGTGTATTATAGAAGCAAAAATATTATATAGGTGATTGAAATAAAAGTAACTTTTATTTTAATCACCTACATGAAGCACTTTACATTTCCTAACATTAATTTCCATACCCCACCTAACAGCCCATTTAGAAATATGATTTAAATCCTCTTCGAACTGTAATGCTTGTTTGTTATTTTCTACATTTCCCATAATTTTTATGTTATGAATGATATTATATGTGTTCCAAGTTCCCAAAAATTATTTCTATTAATAAGAACTGTCTACCATTTGTTTCTTTGTAAATAACAGTTAAAATTAAAATGAAATTAAAAAAAAATAGACAAACATGGAATTAAAAAAATTATACCCTGAATAGCCCATATGTAAAAAAGTGCACTGCTGCATCCTTATAACTTATCCTCCAACATCCTGCAGTTACAGGATACTTGGGAGAAGACGAAACCAGTTAGTGACCAATCAATTGGACTCCTCACTTGAGAAAGCTTATCACGGATCTCAGATTGTTAGCACTCATAGCCCTAGTTAACCAACTGATGAAAAAGTGGATTTAATAGAAGATGCTGTTTTGCAATAATATTACTTTTGTATGTTTTTTTTGGGGGGGGGGGGAGATAAATACAAGTTTCCTATCTGAATGTTTGTGTGCTTGTTTTTGTTTAATTACTGTTTCAATTTTTCAAAAATTAGAAAATCCGGTAATGTAGAATATATTTCTTGGTCTCTTGGTTTTCAAGAAATCAAGAGTCGACTGTAATTATTTTTCGTTTTTCGAAAAGTAGTTAAAAAGCATAATAAAATTAAAAACAGTAAAATTTTGGCCTAGACAGCTGCCCATATTGCATTATTTACTGTTAAACTAATTGTTAAGTAATAATTTTGATGATGTTTGTATAGTTTGTACGTGTTAATAATTTTGATGATGTCTGTATAGTTTATTTCTCTGAAATCTTAAGAATTTTTTTCTTTTAAAAGGTCACGATTTAGCAGCTTTGACCCAGGTTACAAGTATGCACCTCTCAATTGCTGCTGATGAAGGAAAAAAAGCAGTTGGAAGAAAAAAATACTTCTGCATTTTTTGCAAGAAATTAGTAGATCATTTCCCACGTCATCTTATAAATAAGCATAAAGATGAAAGTGATGTTCAGACATTAATGTCTCTTGCACCAAAATCAACAGCTCGTAATAAACTAAAGTAAATAAAATTTAACGTAAATATAAATACATAAAGATGAACTGAAATTTCTGAGCACTATAATCACTAAATCGAATTCTTAGTTTATTTCATACTTTTTAGTGCGAATGAGCGGACAGAAATAGTGTTTAAATTTAAAAAGTTTTTTTTTATATTTTATTTTTGCTGCTCAATGTAATTAGTGCAATACTAATTAAAATTTGGATATGATCTTCAAATTTCATTTTTCCTCATCAGTCTTTTCCTTTCACTATATATCCAACCCTTGACTTGGTTTACAGTTCGTCCTTGCAGTTCCTTGTTTTTCTTGATAGCTTCCCTGCATTGCATAGGAGTAGGAAGTGTGGACTCTGTGGTTTGAATATATTTCTTAAAAATTTGTGTCTTTCAGGAGTACTCCATGACATCCTTGGGGATGTTTTATGAGGTGTTTCAGGTAAAGCAGATTTCTTCATTTTGAATGCTGGAAGAGCTTCAGAATTTTGAGATTCAGTTAAATTTTTTTCTACATTTCCTTGCATGTCAGGTGTTTCTTCATAAATTTCCACATCATAGCCAACTTCAATATTCACATTTATTTCATCAAGAGATTTACCGTGAAACTGGTTGATGGCTCCATTATCCACTGCCATTAAAAGACGTGAAATTTTTGCTAAATGTATTGCCTCATTTAGAAGTCTGTAAAACTTTCGGTGGGTTTTAATGTCATGCCCAAGAAAAGAAGCCAGGTTGGTCATGTTGTTCTCTGTGAAGTTTAAAGCCTGAGCAGTTGTTGCGATATGCTTCCTTAGAAGGGTTCCTATAAGAAGGTCTGGCTGTTGAGCATCTGAAGCATAGGCCACTTCTTTTAAAGACAAATAGGCTTTAAAGCAACCGTTATTCTTTCCAAAGACATATTTATTTGTTGATGGAACACCAGCTGCTTCTCTATGTTTTAAAATTAACTGTATCATATTTATTTGTTTTAAACTTAAGAGCATTGATGCAGGTTTTAAATGTAGTTTTCCTCTTGTTTCAACACTCATATACACTGCTCGACATTGAAAATGCAACACCAAGAAGGAGTGGTCAGAAATTCATACAAATTTTACTGTAGACGCTATGTCACTGAGTTATGCAAATGATATGAAATGCGCAGCTCTCCGACGCACGTGAAGTAAGATATAAGAGAATGAAGTTGAAAAGTGGGCTATGTTCATGTTGGTTTTTCTGCTAGACTAATTATCGAAGAAATTTGGTTTTTGTCTCGAAGGATACGTGTGATAGGAGGAAATGCCACGCCGTCCTCAACGAAGACACTTCCAGCATATAGACGACTTTACAAGGGGTATGGTGATCGGACTGAGAAGGGGAGGTTGGCCATACATCAAATTGCAGCTGATACCGACATGGATGCAAGCACTGCATCGGGTGTGTCGGAGATGGTTGGAAAGAGGAAATGTAGCCATATTAAGGGGTGCAGGTGCAGCCAGAGTGACGTCAGACCGTTTGGATCGACGGATTCACCGACAAGCTGTGGCGGACCCGCAAGTCACTTGTACATCGATTCTGCAGCACGTGCAAGGTACCCTGGATGTTCCTGTGTCGACCGGAACCATTTCCCGTCGACTAGTTGCACGTGGCCTGCAATCACGGCGCCCGCTAAGAAGACTGCCATTGACCTCACAGCACAGACTCCAATGTTTGGAATGGTGCCGGACCAGAGCGACGTGGATGGCAGAATGGCAAACCGTAGCGTTCTCGGATGAATCCCGCTTCTGTTTGTCCAGCGATAGTTATCGCATACGTGTGTGGCGTCGACGTGGAGAAAGATCGAATCCGGCAGTAACTGTGGAACGCCCCACAGCGCGACAACGTGGCATAATGGTTTGGGGCGCTATTGCATACAATTCCGTATCACCTCTAGTTCGTATTCGGGGCACTATGATGGCCCAACGATATGTAGATACTGTACTGCGGCCGGTTGGCAATCCCCTACCTTCAGGTTCTGCCAAATGCAATTTTTCAACAGGATAACGCCCGGCCTCGCAGTGCTCGAATCAGCCAACATGCTCTACGAGGTGTACAGATGCTTTCCTGGCCACCATACTCTCCTGACTTGTCACCAATCGAACATGTGTGGGACGTGATTGGACGCCGTTTGCAGAACCTGCCACTGCCTCGTTCAGAGGACGAATTGTGGCAAATGGTTGAAAGGGAATGGAGTGCCATCCCTCAGGACACCATCCGCAG
This sequence comes from Uloborus plumipes, assembly GCA_038373865.1. Lineage (NCBI taxonomy): Eukaryota > Metazoa > Arthropoda > Arachnida > Araneae > Uloboridae > Uloborus > Uloborus plumipes. The sequence continues at coordinate 62,463 of JAXGGA010000268.1, forward strand.
GCTTATTGACTCCATGCCTAGACGTGTTTCTTCGTGCATCGCTGTCCGCGGTGGTCCTACTTCTTACTGAGCCGACGCCGTCCTCGCTCTAAATTTTGCTTATTTATTTTGAAATAAATATCACTTATTGTTCCATGCTGTCTCTGTCTTCTTACCAAATTTCATCAATTTCTGACCACTCCTTCTTGGTGTTGCATTTTCAATGTCGAGCAGTGTATTTTTTTATCTGCCATCACCTTCTTTCCATTTTATTTTATTTAGATTATTTTTTCTGAGATTGTTAGGCTTTGATAAAACAAGGAATCTTTTTGAATGTTATGTCCACGGAGTAGAAAGAAGGAGAGAAATGTTCTACGGATGCGCTAGTTTGAAAGTGGCAACGAATTCTCACCCGCCGCCAGAGGACGCTAGCTGAAACGCTCCCTATCTCCTACGGGAATCAATGTAAATGATACTGAATCTGTCATCTTTTTAAATGCTGCTATGGGGAAGAAAAATTTTTTTTTTCAACTGGATTTTGGTGTAAACCATCGATTAACATTATGAACTAAATATGACTTTGATCCACCCCACTGAAATTTTGCCGTATTTTTTAAGATAGATGTTTAATCGACGGCATCTAGCTACTTGCCAAATTTGACATATATGCGACTGTATGTGACATTTTCTTTGCATTGTACGATATAATTTTTGCTGAGAATCAGTTCTCTAAATTGTTGATAAATTAAGCATGAGGCAAAAAATTAATTATGTCAGAATTTAATTTTGTTATTAATAAAATACATTTAGTAGACAAAATAATTATTAGTTTAAATGTATTTATTAAATATATTTAGTTCATAATGTTAATCGATGGTTTGAGCAAAATTCCAATTAAAAAAAAAATATTCTTGCCAACAGCAGTCTTTTAAAATGACAGATTCTGTCAGATTTGGCAAGTTGGTAAGTGCATTCGATTAAACCTATTTCTCAAAGAATACGGCACCTATTTTCGTGGGATGAAAATCATATTTAATTCATAATGTTAATCGAAGATTTACACCAAAATCCAGTTGAAAAAAAATCTTTTTCTTCCCCATAGCAGCATTTAAAAAGATGACAGATTCAGTATCATTTACATTGATTCCCGTACGAGATAGGGAGCGTTTCAGCTAGCGTCCTCTGGCGGCGGGGTGAAAATTCGTTGCCACTTTTAGATAGCAGAGATTTAGCTCCTCCTCTTTAATCTCCTTGGTTATGTCGGTTGTAGTAATCTTTTATTTCGAACAACTCAATTTCTCCTGCTCGCTTTCTATTAAAAAGTTGAATTTGGGCCATAAGGCCTTTGTTTAAGGCATTAAATGCATCTAAATTAAATTGTTCCAATAAAGTATCTTCTGCCTCATTAAGATAGTTTTCTAAATATTCATTCAATTTCATAATATCACCCATAAGGGGTACTAACTGGGTTTTGCCCCATTTTTTCCTTTGAATGTTCAACAATGCAGATTTACCTACATTATGGTAGTAGTCGTACTTGTAGATGTATAGCCATTTCTCAATTTTATTGCGAATTGCTTTTACTATACCGCCTCTTTCTTAAATCAAATTTTTAATTTAAACTTTATTGGCTGCTTTAGCATTAACGTAAATGTAAATATATCAAGATGAGCTAGAATTTTTGAGCATTATAATCAAGAAAAGAATTACTTATTATATTGACTGCTTTAGCATTAATGTAAATATAAATACATAAAGATGAACTGAAATTTCTGAGCACTATAATCACTATATCGAATACTTAGTTTATTTCATACTTTTCGTGCGAATGAGCGGACAGAAATAGTCTTTAAATTTAAAATGTTTTTTATATTTTACTTCAAAGTTTTTTCGTTTTAAAATTTATTTAGAATTGCGGGAAGACAAATGCCGTCAAGCATAATTCACCAAGAAAATGACAAACGCCATTAAAAATGCTATTCACGAACACTTTATTTTTTATTCATGAGTATTTCGTTTCCAATTTTGTTAATTTAGCAACTTACTTTGAGTCAAACGCCATCAAGCGTAATGTTCAATTTGAAGAACTACCAATGCATTTTCTGCAGTCCTTAACCTTTTTTAATAAGTCACTTACTTAAGCAAATTTTTGAACTTGACTAATATGTTGATTGTTAGCTAATCTCATTCGTTTCATTTTTTCTTTTGCTTTAATATTGCAAGGTTTATCTCCAAAATTTCAGTCAGATTTAAAGCTTCCAGTCGTAGTCCTGCCAATGATTGTACTCGAGTCAAAACCACGTAAACCAAAGCGCTCGCTTCACTATAAAGAGGAAGTACGTTAAAGTTCACGCGGCTGGATTTAACTCTGTAACCGAAAGCAAAGGGTGAAAACCATGACAGAAGCAAGTACAGAAAAATCCTTAAAAAAGAAAACTCAGCTTCACATTTAAAAGTCTTATGATATCTTCCACTTTGTTTCCAGCAATGACTAGATAAAACATAATTTTTATTTTTTGAAATTTTAAAATTTCATTGAATTAAGCATTTTCACATTATCTTGATTTTCACTTTTCATGTCTGTTAATTAGTTTTTCAATTTTGTAAGACATTTTTCTTAATGATATGCTTTTTTCTGATGTTACAAATGTGCCAAGTGCGATTTTATTTAGTTTACTGTCCATTAATTGAAAGACAAAAAGACATGAACATCATTGTACTTTCTGCGTATTTGAAATCAAATTGCTAAAATTTAAATTTGATCTCAAAATGAATGTCAACATTTTACATTGCAGTTGTATTTTTTAACCACTTATTAGTTTAATATAAATTGCTTAAAAAAGGCTTTTGCTAATTTGTAGTGTACTAATTATGTATAAATTCGTTCATTACCTTTTTGTTGGTGGAAATTGTATCGATTGACTAACTGATAAATTTTATGTAATTAAACGTTTTTGAAGTTCATAACGAAGCAAATATATTTGTTATTCATTTCATGAACATGTCAACAAAATGTTGTTTTTATTGATCTCTCAAAATTATTTTCAGTGTTTCTTTTTCAGCACATGTGTTCATTTTTAAATACCAAAATTACATTTAATTAAATTTAATATGTTAAAATCAGAATTTTTCTGTAATAAATCAATCGTGTAATATTCAGAGATGTTCTGTTAATGAGCCATTTTTCTTTTCTTAAATTGTGTTTCTGTCTCTTCACATTTGCATGTAGTTTTTGTTGTAATAAAATAAGCCAATTGATCTTTGATTCTTGTTTTTTTTTTTTTTTTTTTTAAATATTCATATATATCACTTGCTACAGGTTTTCAAACTGGGTTTAAGTAAAGTTACTGCATTTTCACTTTAAATTTTGGCGTAAGAAGTGCACATAGCAGTTTCAAATAAAGGACGAGACTTATTTCTCTTTACTCTTAGACGTTCCGCTAGGAACTAAACAAGCCTAGTTTTCCATATACCAACATCAATTTTCTAATTTAACTGAAACTTACGTTTCAGTTAAGTTAGAAAATTACGTTAACGTTTGAAACTTGATGCACAGTAATAAGCTGTAAAACTAGTGATTTTACAGTTAATTTCTGTAAAATTAGCAATATTACCATAAAATTAGCTGTATTATACTGTAAAAACAATATCTATTTTTGACAGTGTAGTAGATCCTCCTCTTAATATGTTGGCTTCAGAAGTCTGGGAACTTCACATACTGGTTCAAAAGTCTGTGTTGAATTTTCGAAGCCACTGGGCTTAAAATGCTGCGAACGTCTCTAAGGCTTCAAAGTGCTGTAAAGTTCATAAAAAATGCTACATTTTGAGGCCACTGTCAAGAAGCCAAAAAAGGCTCTAAACTGCTGCGAGTGATTGGAAGTCGGCTTCAAACTGCTTTGAACACATTTGTATATATATATATATATATATATATATATATATATATATTATATATATATATATATATATATATATATATATATATATATATATATATATATTACGTGTCCCTGTGTTTGTGTCCAATGGACTCCTCAGCTACTGAACCGATTTTAACCAAATTTTGCACGCAGTTTCAGTTTGGTCCAACTTAAATGATAGGATAGTTTTTATCTCAATTTAGGACCGCAATATATTTTTTATTGCAAATTATCTATTTAGCTACCAGCTTTTCTGTATTCTTGGCTAAAATTCTTTAAACATACCCGGAATGCCACCACATAATCTGCGGTTAAAAATTGGTTTACCCATAGTTCTTCTACGTAATTTAAATCCACCAAGATTATGCAATGGTACGCGTTTAGTTATCAAAAAAATCATCGGGAACATTATTGAGGCAATCATTTTGACTGGCAAGTTTAAAGATGAAGTAGTTCTGTTGCCACGTATCCCAATGACACCGTCAGAATCTTCAATACCTTCAAAAGGCTACAGTTTCCCATTCGTTTAGCTTTCGCCATGTCCATTTATAAGTCCCAAGGACAATCAATGTCAATTTGCTGTTTAGATTTAGAAAATCTATGTTTTTCCCATGGGCAACTATAGATCGCTTGCTCCTGTGTGGGAAAACCGTCCAATCTATTTTTGTTTATAAGAGACAGATTAACAAAGAATATTGTGCACCGATTAGTGTTGAGTTAAACTGAAATTAAAAATGCTTATAATTCAAAAAATAACAAATAATTTAGGTTAATTATCTACCCTACCTACAATATTTAAAAAAACGGTACATTAAAAAAAACTGTTACAATAGCAATTAGCAATTTTTTATTAACTCAATTGTTACAAGCTTGAATATAATATTTCTAAGTACTAAAATGCTACATTTTTTGTTGATTTTTTGTTTCTAGCAAACGTAGGAAATTTTTGTTCGATTGTTTTCATATTTTGACCTCAAATTCATATTTATATAAAGTTGATCTCTATAACGGTAATAAAGTTTTTCGTTTCTATTGAAACATTATAGTTTAACCCATACCATAGCCACAGCAATGCGTGGCCGGGTCAGCTAGTATTTATATATAAATGGATATATGTATATTTGTACGTTTGTTCCTTATACAAATCCACAGTTCACGTCAGATTTTCCTCATGCTTGGCACAGAATTTCCCTGATGTACTAGAATTCACATAGGCGGGGTTTTGAAATTAAAAAAAAAAGTCCATAAAGCTCAAATTTTTTGTCTCAAAAATGTAAATCTTCGTTTAATTTTGAATATATAGAATGATAGAGATAAGCCTTTTAGCATACAAAAATTATAACATTTGACGCATTTAATTATGAGTATTTTCCAGCAAAGATCACGATTAACAATGAATAATCAATTGTTACATGCCCATGTGGATAGAATTCATTCAAATGATTTTTTTAGAGCTATGTTGTATTAATAAGCACCCGGGAAACGTCAAGTAGTAAGCTTAGTACATTGAAACAAAAGCCAGGACATAACTTGTGTTTTGGACGCAGCGTGTCTGATTTACTATTATTTAAAATATTTTTTTTTAACACAAAGCAAGTTTTCAGGACAAATAGAATAAGAATTTATTTTAACTACTCTGCAATGACATTCCTTTTATGCTTTAAACAGTATGCAACCATTTTAAATGTTTAGAACAACTCAGTTCATAACAAAACTAACAAGCACAATTTATACTACTCAATAAGCTTTGATAGCTGCGTAATCATGTGTTTTGTTTAGCTGAATCGAAGAGTTTTAGAATGCGCTAACTAGATAAAAGAGATAATAGATTATCATTCAATTAACAGGAAAATATCGATTAATTTTGTCGAAAAGCATTCTTTCGTGCTGATATGTAAAATTAATAGTGATATGTTTCCTATCGAGAATCGATTGCTTCTTTTATGTGTCAAGCTTTGTAAATTATAATGTGTAAAATAAATCCTTAAACTAAGGTGGATTTACAATATAAACTGCTTTTGTTATCGTCGCAGATTTTCTTTTTTTTAATTTTTTATTTTTAATTCATTAATAGTTTACGCACTGCATTTCTATGAAATGTATTATTTTTTGGACATAGGTAATGAATGCTGGGTATTTTTTTCAAGCACATTATTTCAAACACTATGTTATAGATTTTTTATTTGACCATTCATTTCTTCTATAATTATTTTTTTATCTTGATTTACAGTATTATAATAACTCTATCTTTCAATCAAAAACAAAAATGAACTCGCTTTAAAAATTTTTGTAAAATCATTTTTGTGCATTAAATGTAATCCAGCGCAAGCAGTGGAGGATTGGTAAGGCGTTTAACTCGTAACAAGCAGGTTTCAGATTCGATGCCGGCCGGTCGAAAATTCTCTGTGTTCACAAACGGTGACTGGGGTACGTTAAATATGTCGTGGTCACAGAGTCTTTCAAGGCCCAATTCCAAAACAATATCTCTGGGGCTTCTGAACCTGAAGTTGTTCGGGCTTCGGTTTGGATTTAAATTACTGAAATATTCATCGACGGTGCATTTGTCTATCCTATGCTGTCTGAGCTAAATTACATCTTGAGGGAGCTCTGTAAACGGAAGTCGTTCTTTGTGCCTTAAATCTGGTAGAAAACTCTACTCGAGATCGGATATCCGAGTGGGTTATAGCAACTATTTTCCCCCCGTTTCGTATCCACCAGCTTCAGATTTTGTGTGCTTCTGATTATGAAACTCGTTGAATTGCATTTGCAATCTTATGTTCTTTCATTATTCTTACTTGTTATGGAGTTGTTGACCTGTGTGTACATTACTGAACATTAGTTTATAGTAACACAGGAGTTATATGCAACATTTTGTATCCTTGTATTAGATTACATCTATGTGACTCTTTCTAAAAAAAACCCTAAATGCACATTTCCCTCTTTTAGTACTCCTCGAAAAAGCTCTATTTTACTCTGTATCAAGAAAACGTAGCTCATAGCCATATAAGGTTGAAACTTTGCAATTAGAGCTAGTATGACGTTTAGTTGTACTCGACGTTTACATATAGGTCGCTACTTTTCTTTTTTTTTCGTAGTTTTTTTTTTTTTTTGTATTTCAGTGTTAATTTCAAGGCATAATGAATTAACGACCTAAATTAGAAGACACTTGATGATACATTTTCAAGCTATTTTTGTCACCAACTTTTTTTTTTACTAATTTGTGCATATTTTGTTAAGTAAGAAATAAATTTTAAATCAGCAATACGAACTCAAATCCGGTTTTTGTTTGGTGGTACTTTCTAAATTAAACACATTTTACATAAAATCCATGATAAAATTGTCGTTATTTTAAAGATTAATCTGTGTAAAAGACCCTTTTGTCCATCGGCATCGGTTTGCAGCAATCTAAGAGTGCAAGTACTTCAAATGTTTTCTCTGCTCACTCTAAAGCCTTATTATGCTAAATTTTTGTTCTCTTGCATGTTCCATGTAGTTTTGTCACTGAAATTGTACTATGTCCATACCTGATCTTTCTTTTTCTTTTTTTTTTTTTTTATATATTTCATTTCTTGTTTTAATGTCTTCAAAATTTCACTGTTTGTATCTATTGCACCGCATGTTTATTTGGTTATATATGTTATAGACATGCAAAGTGGTAATAAAAAAGTAATTAAGAAGGAAAATATACGTAAGCCTAAAAGACAGCGAAATATAACTATAACAGCAATTTGATAAAGACGTAATATTTTAAAAACCAAAAACCGTGGGATTAGCTTTCAAATCCTATACATTTTTAAGACCAATTTACTTGTTTTTGCACTAAAAATTTAAAAACTTCTCTGCATCGTGTAAAGGACATTATTAAAGTAGAAACTCAATTAATTAGCTGAAATAAGAAATAAAGTAATTATAAGCTATGAGAAATCATAAACCATAATAGCATTATCTCGTAAATTTGATCATACGCTGAAATGAAAGATTATTATTAACAAAATTTACTTAATACCGCAGATTTAATCAAGCTCAAATTCCTAGGATGCATTAGAGATATAATTTAATCAACAGATTAAACGTGATTTTGCGACAGATTTCCCACTTTACCACAGATTGCGAAGTTTTTGAAAAATAAAATTCAGAAATCAATGGTCTCCGACTTTATTTAAAAAACTTTTATAAAATTAAACTTAACTTGTTTAGCTGCTCTGGATAAAAATTACGATGTTTGATTATTTTTTCATTAATCGACTTATTACCATAATTTTATTAACTTGGTTTGGTGTTTGTTCGGGTGGAATCTTGCAATTCAATGTTCACTCACTTCCTGTGATCGGATTCTTTTATAATGGGGAAGTTTCCTTCAGCTAAAAGTACTACTTTTTGTTACTGAAATTGATAGAATGATATAAAAAAATAACATGGGATAAAGTACTTTAATTTTCCCAACAGTTTATTTTTTATTAATTTTTTTAAATACCCTACGTTGAAAACGGGGCGTGGCTTTTGTGACGTCAGTGATGCACCTACCAGCTCTCATTCCAATAATAACACCATTTTGCTTGACTTGAGTTGTCCAATCGCAAGAATCGGTGACGTCACGAACTTCGTCATCTCACTGCAACCAATTAGATTTTGCGCTTACGTGCACCACTGACGTCATGCGCAGATGTTTTTTTTTTTTCGGAATAGCATCTGCGCACCGGTTAAAATAATTCATAAAAAATACATAACTGTGTCAAAAAAAAAAAAAAAAAAGGTCAATTCCTATGTTTTCAAGCATGCTCTTTCAGAAAAAAATACTTTTGAAATTTCGAAAACTCCCCCATTGTGTGTGTAACGTCAGAGCTGATTACAATACAGCATTATTTAATCAAATTAGTTAAGTAAGGCTTAATTATTTTCCCAAAAATTACATTCATCATCAAGTAAGTTCAATTCTGCCAAAAAACAACAACGAAAAATCCTTGTTGCCCGGACTTTCAGTTCACGTAATTTTTTTTTGCATGCATTAGGACGTTCTGTGGGAGACTAATTTTTATAAATTTCTTCCTAATTAGCTGAAACGAAACCAATGCTTTTAGTTTTAGGTTTATGCTCTTGTTTATTGCTTACAGTCTGGCATTTGGTGCTTTTTCTCATTCCAACTCTGCAATAAATGTATTTAGAACTTAAACATCTTCTTTGTTTGTATTTATATTTTTTGGTCTTTTGAGCATTCTGGAATCCCCCATGGCTGATGAGTTCTGAATTCAACCTTTCCAAAAATTACTACTTTAACTTACCTCCTTTGCATTTGTATTTTTGCTTATCTTGTATCCCGTTATACTATTTTGTTATCATATATCCTTGGCTTATTAGTTTAACTGCTTTGCGCAACTATGGGCTTGTAGTTTGGTCTTTTCTTCTGTCTTTAAGCACTTTATACCGTATTTCCCCGCATTAGCCGGCATGAAGGAAAAGTGAGGTTTACCAGCGTGCCGAGAAATTCGAATTTTACTACATGCCGGATAATCAAAGGTTCATTTTGCAACGAAACCAAAGTAAATTTACCCCCTCAGTTTCCACCGCAAAGCAAGCCACTCCTACTGGGAGAAATTATAATAAATTCCCCAAAGTAACCTCTTTCTCAAAAATAAACTAATAAAGTTCAGGACTTCGAGATGAAAAAATTGTGGTGGTTATCTTGATGCAGTTTATTAGCATTTTTGCAAAATTAAACTGTTTATTAACACTAATAAAATGATCTATACTGCCGTGCAAAGCAGCTGTATTGGTATCTAAGCTTAGCTTAAAATTAGAAATCATTTTTTAAAGATTTCATTTCGATGACACTTTTTCAGAAATTTCATTTTTAAATTACCTGTTCACAAATGACCACAAAATAAGGTATTTAGGTGATATATGTTATAAAGCATTTCCTGGTGACAATAAGATAATTTTGATTAAAAGTGCAAATATGACTTATGTGCTTAGCACTCCAGTATAGAACTTATATTATTTTTCAAAGTGAATCAGGGACGTCATTTCAAGTTTTTCCAGGGAAGGGTAAAAACACAATACAATTTCACCAGAAAACAACAAAAACCACGCCCACTTATTTGTATATACATTGATTTCTTAAAGTCAGGGGGGGGGGGGGCTGGCAATTGACCACCCTGCTCTCCCTAAATGACGGGCCTGAAGTGAATATGCATTTGCTATAGTATTAAATTATTTTTTTTTCTAACTTCGGTTTTCCCTTCATGCCGGAAAGGACCAGGCAAGGGTTATTGAAAATCTGGTGACCCTCGAATTTTGCTGCATGCCGGCTAATGCGGGGTAATACGGTATATATTTATACAACTTTACTGTAAGGATTCCCCTTTCAATATGAACAGAAAACAAGTACATTATTTATATGTGTATTTCCCCTAAACATTATGAGAGCGCCATAAAAGTCATTGAAGAGGTACGTGCCCATTTTGTATACCATTTCGTGTTCTCCTCCTCTCACGCAATCGCAATTTATAACACTAGCATTAATTATTAATAGGCTCGTTTTCAAAGGAGTATTTGCTTGGAATTTTGTATTAAGTAATCTCTTGTCGGGAATAACATTTCATATTAATTTATTTTTAACAAAATATAGACAGTGATAGTTTTAATCTCTGCATGAGGATGTGTTTTATGGTGAGATGCGTATCTAATGTTTCTGGACAGAACTTTGAAAAATCTATATGGCTTCGATAAAAGTCGTAGGTATGTAAGTAATGAGATATTAACTACTAATAGTTATCTGTAGCAAGAATTAGTTTGGGGAAATAATGCTAATAAATGAGAAAAGTTTCAAGCAAGTACTATGTTCTAAATTGAATGAGAAGATTATAAATAAAATTTTAGGAATGCTTGATTGAAATGAGGTAGGTTTATGAATCCAAAATAAAGTAAATGCGCCAATAATTGTCCACGTAAGGATATAAGGTTCATTGCAATGCAACTTTTTAAGAATTATTTCATGAGATTACACTAGGCTGTGATGAAATTGTAGCGGTGTTAAACCGTAACTAGAAATCTTTCAACAACTAGCATTATTTTTTTAAAGGGTGGCGTGAAGTTAACTCTGTACAAAAAAGTATCAGAATGAATATTTTTAAGTAAATGTTGTGTTCCTTTACAAACTGTAAATAATAGTTTAAAACGGCTACACTACACTTTAATGCAGGATTCTCTGTACCTACCACTACGTGTGGAATAATGCTGGCACGCAAGGTTCCAAAATTATTCTGTAAAAACAGCAGTTTATTTTATACACTGTAGGTTTTTCAAGAGTTCTCCGATGGAAATTGCAGGCCAAAAATGTTTATACGTATCAGTTCTCAATTGCCTTCGTTTTGACAAAACAAGTTCATTCAGCAAATTAAATGCAGTTATAAATTGCTTAAGTTATTTTCTCCATATTTAAATGCTTCAAGTACAGTTTATGGATGCAAGGGTGTGTCGAGCATCTTGAGAAATATAGTATTGTTGGGTTGAATAAGAGCCATGCACTAACAGAAGGAAGCTTTATTTGTCCAGGCAAGTGGAAATAACCCAACTGCCTCCCCGCAGCTCGAGAAAAGGTTCATACACAGAGCTGAAGAACGTTTTTCACTACAAAAAATGAACTGCTGCTCTTACAGTATACTGACAGCCGAGGTTCCAACTTAAAACTGTAAAATGCACATTGCATTTATTGTCGTATTAAATGTATTGTTGTATTAAATGCATTTATTGTCGTAACATTTAGCAATATTATACTGTAAAACAACAGTATAATACTGACAGCAGAAATTCCAGTTTAAAACTGTAAAATGCGCGGTAATAAACTATTAAATTAGCCATTTTACAGTTCATTACTGTAAAATTAACAATTATTACAGTTTATTACTATGAATTAGCTGTATTATATTGTAAAAACAACATTCATTTTTTAGCTTATTTACAGACATTAGAATCTTCTCAATACTGAGAAGGTATCTTGAAAGTGAAATTGGACGAAAGTTGATCCCGAGGCTCGAATTCGTAACATCGGTGTGGGCAGCTCAACCACCATAATATCTCGTCTAACCGGGCGCTTGCTTTAAGCTTGATTTACTGCACTGCAAAAAAAAATGTTTTTACAGTATAATACTGAAAGTAGAGGTTTCAGTTTCAAACTGCAAAATATCTATGTAAAAGACTAGATATTTTACAGTTTCTTACTGTAAAATTAATAATGCTACGATTTGCTATCATTTAATTAGCTGTATTATACTGTAAAAACAACAGTGTAATACTGGCAACTGAGGTTCAAGTTTAAAACTAAACTGCAGAGAAAGAAACTGTGAAACTAGCAATTCTACAGTTTACTACTGTAAAATTAGCAGTTTTACAGTTTATTACTGTCAAATTACTGCAAAAATAGCTGTATCAAACTGTAAAAACAACATTCATATTTTACAGTGTATAATATAAGTTTCGCGGGACGATTGATTTGAAACAAATTTTTCAATAAAGTTAAAAAGCAGCTCTGGTCTGTTGAATTTTCAAAAAGTGGACGATTGGGTATTTTATTTAGTTGCCATACTAAGTCATTTCGATCCCTTGCTATAGAGTATTTTTTACAGGTCTCGTGTAGACAGCTTTGAGGTTATTGAAAACTGTAAAAATTAACCTACACAATTTTTTTAATTATTTTGACAATTTTAGAATAACATTTATGTGTTTAATCTGCCTCTATTTTTTCGTTCGTAATCTGAAATACTATGATTAAATATTTGAGTTCGAACACTTTTCAAAATTTTTGGGTTTAATTAAAGCCTCATTTTAGCTTAAGGAAATTAATTTACTTACGAAATGGAATAATTTAATTTTCGAGTTAGTGAATTCTTTGCATAATGCTACGGCAATTCTGAATGACAGTTTCATTATTCTGAATAAGGGCTGGAACAACATTCTTCACTCACACTTTCCCGCGCAAACGATTCGTAATCTCCTGAACCTGCCAAAAGCGCGTCAACGCTCTAGAACTTCTACATTCAGCCAAATCTTTACAGGAAAAGGAATGTAAAATTAAATTATCCTCAGACGGATGTGATTGTAAAAGCTATTTGAAATATTTCTCATACTTGTGTGGCAGTTCTGAGTCAAAATAAAGTAACTGAATCTCTTGCGAAGAAATTTAAATTTACTTCGCAGGTTTTTATTGGGTACTCATATTTTACTGTTCATTGTGTTTTAGAAATATTGCATTAGGTATATCATTATTTGCGATTTTTATTAGCATTTTAAACTATCAGCCAACTAATCAAATTCAGGATCATTTTTTAAATTTAGTTTTTAACAATCGGTTGTTTTTAATAATGCAGTACTAATTTCACATTAAATAAAATATAGTACTGTGAGAAAATTTTTTACAGCTCTGCCAAAATTTTCATTCAGAAATACATTAAAAATATATTTCAAATAAAATGACTTTTCTTTTAGCAATAAATAATTCAGAATGAAAAAAGAACAATCATAATTACAACTTTCTTCAATAATACAATGATTTTTTTCAAATTCTCTTATTTGACCTTGCTTTACTATTGATTTGAAATTGTCGTTCGTTTAATTTTTACATGTTTTCATGAGATATATTCTGAAAGTATCAAGCATCAGAGCAAAATACTATTTGATGGAAGACAAAATATTGACTCTTCTTAGCATATATCTTGCATTAAGAAAGATTAAGGTCTAGATTCATTAATATAGTGCTAGAATTTTCTTTTTATGTAGCTTACTTTTAAAACTAAAGGTTATTTCCATTGAAAGGGCCTTTCCAAAAGTTTTGTTTAAAATATGACCTTGAAATTCAATTTTAAAAAAGTAAAAACAATTTCTATTTGCGATTGAGCTTGAATAAGTGATATGGTGGATATTTAAAACATTAGCCGAAGAGGTAAAACATTTCAGTTTTGTTCGAACAGGGCAGATGTCTTGTTGGACGAGTCAAATTCTATGTAAGTTTATCGGTCTTTGTTTTACCGCTTTCAGCTGCCATTACCCGGTGGTTTCAGGGCCTCTTTCAGTTTATTTCAACTCGGAGTCGCTACAATTCATTGCTGAAACAATATTACTATCAGAAATACGTATTTACACACCTCAAAAGACTATAAAGTTGATCCGGTTTTAATTTATGTTGTATCTATGGATAAAAGGCAAATTGAATATAACTGAAAAATAATGCAATTTTTGGCCAAAATTATTTTTATCATAACGAATACGTTGAATGAAAGTTAGCACAAAATAGTTTAAAAACCAGACACATCAACAAATATTTACCGTACTCTCAACACGCTACCTTCTACTTTTTCGAAAGATAAATGTTTCTTTGCTTTATTATATTTAAGATAGTATTTTCAATTCACGTTTCATTTTTTATTTATACTCTGCTTTTGAAGCATTGTTGTACACTGCTTTTGAAGTTTGAAACCTGCTTTTGAAGCAGAGGTTCGACGTTTCAAGCTCTATAAAGCCAAAAAAAAAAAAAAAAAAAACTTTAAAGTTTCAAATTAAGATACTAAAAAGTTAAAACATAAATAATAAAAACAGAGAGTTGCTTTTTAAAAATTCGTGTTTAATAAATCGAGCGTTGGTCTTTATTAAGTCGAAACATGTTTAATATTATAATTATACACTTTTACGTTATACCTGCCACAAAAAACGTACTTTTCTGAAATAATAGGAAAACTTATCCATTACCTTTACTATATACAAGTTAGTTTACGAATTAGTTATAAAAGATTAATTTCTTAATTTAACGCAATAAATTTAAGCCTAACGGAGAAACATATTCTCCCTTCAACCTCTGATTTCATCAAAGTTGTAGTAAAGGACTCAAAAATATGTCACAAGAATGAATTATGAAAACATTGGTAAGTTTTGAGTTAAAATTTTATATTTACATAAATATATAAGCAAATACAGATTTTATTATAATAAATTTATATATTTGCATGAAAATATTCATTTTTATACATATTTTTTGAAGTATTCTGTATACACATATTGAAAACTATATTTTTTATGTAGATTACACATTAAGATTTAAAATAGCAATTTTTTTTAAGAAGTGTTTCTCAGAAAAGCAGTAAAAATATTCACGTCCTCTCAGCAAAAGTATCAAATAGATTTCTGTTCTGTGTACCTAAAG
This sequence comes from Uloborus plumipes, assembly GCA_038373865.1. Lineage (NCBI taxonomy): Eukaryota > Metazoa > Arthropoda > Arachnida > Araneae > Uloboridae > Uloborus > Uloborus plumipes. Next base: position 77,550 of record JAXGGA010000268.1, read on the forward strand.
ATTCCCTAAGATAGAATAGATGTGCAAATACTCTTGATCTTTTTCGTTCAACGACGCAGAATGTTGGAACAAAATATCGAAAGTTCCTAGAAAGATTTTTGTTTGAATATCACTGAACAGTGTCAAACTTTTGGTATGCAAATTTAATTTGACTTGGCTCTCGTTTGTTTAAGTTGGAGTAGAAAAGCCCGCAGTGTAACTTACCGACTTCGCTGCTAGGGAAAGCCGAAGACTTAGAGCGGTAAGCGTCGATTGAATAATGAGGTTTGAATTAATCTTAAAGCTCGGAATTTCAGAATTATTTTACTCAAAATAAAATAATTACATCAGAAAATATAAGCTCAAATTTCAAAGTGCTGGACAAAAAACCTTAAAGTACTATCAGGAGTGAAAAAACTGCTTCTGGAAGCTGATTTCGTCCTCTTGACCCAACAATCTATTCTGAACTCTATTCAAAATTTCCGCAGTTTTCAAAAATATTCAAAAGATCAAAAATTTAAATGAAAAGAAAGGAAGCAATACTGCGGGTATAACCAAAGCCTCTTAACTAATAAATGCCTACTATATTTACCTCAATACGGGAGACAGTTGTTCCATTTTGAGCTCCACTTTGCGGTAATCTGATGATGCCGTTGTTACAGTGATAAATCCAAACAGTACTCGAATTAACTTTTTTAATTGGTTAATTTTTAAATTTAAATTTTGAAATCAACCAATCGTTAATTTCTCTATTTCGAAGAATTCCGATAGATGGCAGTGCTTCGTGAATCAAGGGAGACATTTTACTCTGTGCTAAAAACCAGAAAGTAGTAGGCATTTAATTTTCATGGAGGCGTTAGTATAACGTAAGTAAAGACGACGTTACTCACAAGCAGTGTCCAGATGACACAACACAACGAACTCACTGTTTCACTAAAAGTAGGATTCTGTTCTCGAAATTATTGTGACTTATAGCAGCCAGTCCTTTATTTCATCGTCCATTTCGAAGCGCTGCCCTTTAAAATGTTTCTTCATCAGGTTAAACACATGGAAGTAGTGGGGAGAAATATCCGGGCTGTGAGGTGCATGGTAGTCTTGGGTTACAATTCCCGGAGTTTGGAGTACACACTCTTTTGAAGCCGAATTGTGAGGTGAAGTGAAGGCTTCTCAAAAAATGAGTAGTAAATTCAAACGTTCATAAGGGAAGCCGTTGGATGTTATGATCGATAAGTTAACTACAAAAGTTGTCAAATGATAACTTCTAACTGAATGGGACTATAATCAGAGAAGAAACAATTTGCTTCAAGAAAAAAAGTACAAACAGGTCTAAACTAAATCAGAAAGATCAATACATTGCAGCAATTTTTATACTGAATGATCGCGGCTGCATTATTATTTTTTCTTTCGCGAGAATTTTTTAGAAACTCAACCTTATACAAAGTTTTACAATTTGGAAAAAAAATGTCCATAAAGATAAACTGACTAGCAAGTCAAGTCATGCTGTTCAAATTATGACTTCACTGAATAATTTTGCAAAGTCAATGCTTAGTATGCGACATGCATAAGTATAATAAACAAAAAAATATTAAAGTCGAAACGTTATACTTAATCATAACTGTTCCTTTATATTTTATTGGGGACCAATCACGAATTAATTAAGTTATTGATTACTGCAAAAGGCGTTTCAATTTTTCAAAATCAATATCAGTTTAAATATTTCTATGGAAGTTATCACATTTAATTAACTTCCGACTAAGTAATTTCCGTTTCTAGTAATTGAATTTCCAAATGCAAATACAAATTAAGTGCCAATATCATAACATTACTGTATTTATTTAACTTCATTTTCAAACTAAATTAAATTATTTCAGAGAATTTTAGACTTAGTTTAAGATGCAATGCAATGAAGACTGTTGTAGACTTTTCTCAGTAGAAAGGATGTTGACTAATTTCATACAAGTAGTTTAAGAAATTGCACTTCTTAAAACAAACTTGCACTTCTTAAAAAAAACTTGCCCTTTTTAAAAAATTGAGCCATTGCGCAAAAACATGTGCAAGTAGTATCTTAAGACGTCATATTCAGCTGCAAAAAGTTGTGAAATTTTAATATTCCAGAAAAAGACGGGTTGTTACACACGAAAAACATTTTCCTTCATTTACGCATCTACTATTCAGTAATTGTCAATTAATTCGGTCATCGAAAATCATTAAAAACTTCTGATTAGGCAAAGCAGCTTAATTAATTTTATGCGTTGCTTGAACGAAAAAAAAATAATGATGAAACGAGGAGGAAAAAAGGACTTTTTGAAGCAGCGTTTAAAAACTTAAACACAAGGATTGGACTAATTTATTAACATTTTAGGAAGAAAAAAATATTAAAAATTAATCATGCTAATGTAAAATAATAGCGGTAATTATAGCGTCTTTTTATCTTCCTGTCATTTGCGAAACATAGCAGAAACTGAATTTTTTTAAAGCTCCCTTCTGTTCTAGCAAAAAAAAAAAAAAAAAGGAGAAGAGAAATGTCTACTTGCTTGGCTATTTAGGAAATCAAAATGCTTTTCGTTCTTAATTGGAGATTTTGTAGTTTACGCATTGTCATCGTTACCAGTTAAAAATTATTTTTAAGGTAATTTTTTGTTATAAGTTATAGGGAAGGGTTGCCTAGAGCTGATAGGTTTACGAAGAACTATTGAAAATTGTAGTTTATGGCTCTTTACCATAACAAGTTTTATTTTCTAGAAGGAAGTACGAACATCACTATTAAATGTAATTCTTGCAATATTTCAAACCTAATATTGTTTTTTAATGAAAAATTACAAACACTTGAATTTGACCCTACCAGGAGACCTAAAGAGGGGAAAATTAACTAATTGTGATTTGGTATTTTTTTAGTCAAATATCAAGTAATTGACGAACCAAATCAGGACATTTGTTTGCAAAGTATAAAGAAATAATGATTAAATCAATATACTAGCTAATTGTCATCACAAAATATAACTTTTTTACGTAATACATATTTTATTTAAATAGAAAATCTATGTCAGTACATTTGCCAATAAAATATAAAGAAATTAATTATAGAATCTGTAGACTAGCTAACTGCCATTATAAAAGAATAACTTTTTAAGGTCATACTTATCCAATTTTAAATTTTAGGGCTATCTGTACTAACTGTGTCTCAAATTATAAAACATTATTTTTGATTAGTAATTCCCTTCTCTATTCTTGACACACAAATATTATCCTCTTCCTGAATAATTAATCCAAGTTTTATATTCCACCTTCTACGATCTCCACATTCGATCCAAAACTCTAAAGGCGAGCCCTTATAAATCACAGCAAAACACAAGACAAAAAACCTTTTTACATATTTTTAATGCTTTCTGTTCTCTAGTTTTTCTTGCTTGACTTGTAGAAGTGAGATTTTTCTCTTTAGTCTACTTTGTCTGTAGGTTTGTCTGTCTGCTCTCCCCTAATAACTTTTGAATGAACAATCCGATTTGAGCAAACGCTTTTTTTTTGTTCGAACAATCTCAATGAGGACACCTTTTCTCCGTATTTCCCTTTTTGATTTGAACCCGTTTTTGATCAACTTTGAACCGTTTAAATAACCTGTCTTGCGCTACTAACTTTTCAGTGAACAGTCCAATTTAAACAAACATTTTTTGTTCGAAAAATCTCATTAAGGATACTTCATTCACGTATTTAAATTTTCGATTTAAACAATTTTTCGTTCAACATTGAACCGTTCAAACAACCTGTCCCCACCTACTTACCTACGGCTGTGACGTTCAAGCTCTACATACTCACATGCACTTTTACACACACATAGACACTGATACACACACACCTATCATAATTTGTGATTGCAAAAATCATATTTTAAATTCTAAAGTGTAAAATTTAAATTACGTTTATTTCTGTAATTATTTTTTAGTGCACAAAAACGATTTCTTTTGAATAACTCAAAAAAAAGGACAGGTTATCCAGCGCACGTGGCGTCAAATCAGCCTAAGTCTCTTACTTCCTTAGAAGACAATTAATTCTGGACACATACAAACTCGAGAATTACAGCCTTTGTATCAACTAGAACTGGTCTTTCCTATAATTTACTTCAATATATAATCAATTTCTAAAATGCATTTTCCAAACAAGGTAAACAAAAGTAATAACGAAAGTAAAAGAACATTCCATACCCTTTATTTCCAAGCAAATGCTGCTTTTCATCTATACATTTGTTCCATGGTCGCTAAAAGTTTAACAATTTTCTTTGCCTGATATTTTGTTTTATTTCTTGTCTCTCTACAAGTAGATGTAAAATACAATGCACCAACATAGAATATCGATCTTTGTTACATTCCATTCTAATATATTACCTCTTTATGCTAGTACATGTAAATAAATATTTATTCATGCGTGTTTTAGAGCACACATTAGTATATACGTTATACAGGGTGTCCACTCCAATCGTGGACCAATAGCTAATTTCTAAACCGTTAGAGATAAGCATATAGTTTATTTGGGAAAACATCTCCAAATTATGAAAGGAATTTTGTGTCTATTCAATGTTTTTCAAAAAATCAAATTTTGAAAGAGTTACGAAATTTAAATTTTTTAACAGCCCCCCAATCCTATCAATCATATTTAGTAAAACATTCTTGACACTGTAACGTTTAAAACTAAAAAAAAATCACTCTTGTACGACAAAAATTGACCGAGTTATGACGTTTTGAAAAATCAAGATTTTGAAGGATTTTGCATACGGTCCCTTAAGCGATCTCTCGATGACGTCATGAAATAATGCAAAATCTTGATTTTTCAAAACATCATAACTCGGTCAATTTTTGTCGTAGAAGAGTGATTTTTTTTAGTTTTAAACGTTATAGTGTCAAGAATGTTTTACTAAATATGATTGATAGGAATGGGGGGCTGTATAAAAATTTAAATTTCGTAACTCTTTCAAAATTTGATTTTTTGAAAAACATTGAATAGACACAAAATTCCTTTCATAATTTGGAGATTTTTTCCCAAATAAACTATATGCTTATCTCTAACGGTTTAGAAATAAGCTATTGGTCCACGATTGGAGTGGACACCCTGTATATGCCGTAAAGGCTATGTGCTTGAAATTCTTTAATTCCATAGTTTTCCTTTGACTTTGAGCTCTGAATTGCTTATGTTTCATGTTTTGGTAATTAGGTTTCCACATTAGTCACGTTGACAGTACAGTGTATTTTTGGGTACAATTTTGTAAAAATTTAATACCAAAAATCAATATCAATACATGACTTTACTTTACGCTTTTAATTAAAATAAAGTCTATGCATCAATTTTAGACCATTTTTCCACATACGAAAACAATTTTCTCAAATTCTGACTTCAACATTTAGACCAGTTAGTACTACTTTCGCGGATTTGCCACGAACGAAATTGCAAAAATTCAAACATTAAAGTGTTTTGTTGCGAAATTTGTCAAAGCGAATTTTGTTAGAATGAAGTTTCTTCCCCCGATAGATTTTAAGGAGAAATATTCCTTTTCGCATCTGAAAATTCGAGTCACGTTCTGGAAAAAGTATTCTTTACTACTTCATTTTAAACCACTCGCACAACGTTTTCTCAAGAGCATTTCGAGATGCAGCACACGGAAATATGTAATTTTCAACGTATCACTGTCAAATTCTTATCTGTTTTTATGTTTTCTTTAAAGATCTGATCCTTCTTCTTTCTTTTCGTATAAAGATATCCATGTACTCTGCGAGAAATTCGTAGAACCGCACTGCCCACGCGTTTCGTAATTCTAGAAAAATCCTTTATGATGAGGTGCGTCTTTCATTTTATTTATTTATGTTTTATGTTTGTGCTTGTAAGTGTATTTGTGCGTGCATGCGCCTGAGTATCTGCATTAATTTGACAGGTACATTGTTTTTACAAAACCAACATTTGTCTTTTTTTCTTGATTGTGAGTGAGTTAAAGTTTTTCTGCTTCAAAAAAAAAATATATTTCATTCCATATTTAAACAAGTTTTTCATCTTATTTTTAATAAAAACACTTAAACACTTACACCTACTCTCTTTTGTGTATTTATTTTATTTTATTTATGCTGAATTCTGTATAAAAATATAGATTTTTTTCAAGTTAGTAAAATGTGTGTTATACGGCTTGTGTTGAATTTTTTTCCCTTTTTCATGCAAATAAGTTTCAAATTAATGCAAAAAAATCATGTATATAAGTTCGTAGCCTGGAACACAACTTCTTTTTTAAAAATAAAAGAATAAGTAAATCTCAGTTCTTGACAAAGTATTAATCCTAGCAAGTGATTCCACTATCACATGCGGTGCATTAAATGACTGTTTATCTATATTTACAAGTATATACCAGTACAAATAGCGTTCAGAGCTATAAATGAAAATTTCACTACTTAGAGAAAGTACCCTATTTATGTGGTTAATAAAGAAAAAACAGCTTTTCTAAAAATTTTTATAACTATTTTTCGTTAAAGTATCGCTGTCACATGCGGGACATGCGTTTGGGTATCAGTTTTAGATTTCTCAGTTCTAAAAAAAAATCCTCCACCGTGCAGCTTGAATCTCCTAAAAATATGCATGAAATTGTGTATGTGTGTGCTTTGGCATGTTTTAAATGTATGTAGTTGTGCGTGTGTAGTGGGCGGTTGTGTGAGTGTGCACGTCATGAAAGCCACCAGCAGCAGGAACGGATGCCCAGGAACCACAAGCGGGCCTGCATCTGCAACCGGGAGACATGGGTAGTTTATTGTTGGGAGAAAAAAAAAGACAAGAGATCCATTGAAAATACTTGATTCGGTTCACTTCCAACGCAGAGATTGTTAAACACAACGGGGGGCAATCACAAAGGGGTAACAGGGTAACACCTTCTTTCACAACAAACCACAAAAGTACGCTACCATTTCAGACCTTGACAGGAAAAAGTCTGCTGAGGTGAAAAGAGAATGTTGGTTTAGCGTAGGAATACATTTCAGGCTCTTGGGGATAGCTCGAATTCTAAGACATACAGCTGCTGGTTATAGAGTGCGACTCCACTCGGTAAACTGGTTAAATGTTTTGATCTTCCCCCTAGAGTAATCAAACTGTCCGCCACTGTCCGCCACCCCACCTATAGATCATAGGGTCCGTCCACCACGTGCTCTTCAGTGTTTACGATAGAGGTTGAGAACGTGATTTTGCCTCTTATTAAAACCTCTACAGCCAGAAAGCGGCCTCTGCTGCACTTAATTAGTTTCCAAATAATGGGGTCAATTGTTGAAAAGTGATGCGTACTTAATTCTAGCAACAGGGTTTTTTTGAAGTGAAAACGAATGCTATAGCATAAGCGTGTGAATGGAAAGAATTGGGGATTATTGCCAGGAAGAAGTGAAGCTTTTTGGAATGATTTAGCTTCATTTCTGGAGTTTTGGAAGAGGTACCTCGCTTTCCCTTTTGCATCGTGTGTCCTCTATTCGCGTCCACGTAGAAAAAATGTCTCGCAAAGCTTTGAATTTGAAAGAAAATATTGAAAATGGGGAAGAACCCATTAATGAATTAACAAAATTAATACGCCTCAGTGATGAAAATACTTTTAATGACGATGAATTTGCTGGCATTGATGCAGATGTTGAATGTGAGATAAATTCCTTAAAAATGGAGGAGATAGTTGAAAGCGTGAAACACAAGGAAACCGAAAGTGAAGGAGAAGACGATGCCTGGATAGTGGAAGCCCCATCCGAAGACACAAAGATTAGAAACTTACGTGATGCTCAAATGTACATTGATGAATTAAAACGTTTTTACACAGCAAGAAATAAGGAAATGGTAGTAAAATTAGGTCAAGAGATTAAAATTTATCAGGAAGAATGATGAGTATAAACTACTCCAAACAAACTTCTATAACATTTTTTTTACGAAGCTAACAGGTATGTACTTTCTTATCATATTTTAAATAATTTTATTACTTTTAAACCAGGGAACTAAAGTTTATTCTATTTCATAATTTTTCTGTAATTTCAAAGATATAGCCCTTGATCAGGGAATAAGTTTTCTTTCAATATGTGCAGTTAATTGCTCTGTAATAATAAAATTATTTAGAAACTAGTTGTGTATTAACGTTTCTTGTCCCTCCCTTAAGCGGATACCCCTTTAAACCGGACTTTATTTAGGTCCCCATAGGTATCCGTATTGCAGAGGTTTTACTGTAACTCCCTTCCTTTTTGCGTCAGGGATTAAAAAGGATCCACAACGGTGACTGCGGTCAAATAAGAATAAATAGGGAATCGTCATTGCTCAAAACACACAGAAATACGAAGGATACATCATAATTGAATACGAAAGATCTTTCATGGCCAATACAAATGATCTTTCACGAATGGATGCATTAAGACTTGATATTGCTAGAACTTTTTTGAAGGCATAAAAATACTCTTAAGCGTCTAAGCAGAGTAAAATATATAGAAACATTGAATACCATAATACGAATCCATTCCCAAAAGTAATAATTATCGAAATACAAGATTGCCGAGAAAAAAGCGATGGATAATATTTTAATGTTTATAGTTGAGGAAGCTAGGGAATTTGTATTGAAAAATAACAAAATATTCAAATGAAAAACTTTTTAAATTTTCATTTTTCTCCGCTACGCTAATTTTAAACTTAAAAAGCAAAACGTGAAAATACGCTTCGCTAAATTTTAAAGTCATATTTTCTATATTCCATGAATCAAATACGCTTTACAGGAGTTGAAAATATCTGAATGCGAACTATAAGTTTAGAAAATTCAAGATTTTTTTTGTTTTTAAAATTCTCATTTGTTTATCTAAAATATATTTCTTTCAAAATTCCAAAGCATCTTCAAAACTAAATTTTTATTTTTCACTCATGAAATTGCTTTTTGAGTATCAATATCTTTCACAGATTTTGTGCATTTTCTGATCTTTGCATATTTTTCAGAATCTCCAACAATATTTGCATTAAAGTTTATAAACATATCATTTTTCTTTAGTGTTTTATAAAATAAGAAAACATGTGTGAAAAAAGATAAACACAAAGAGAAGTCCTCATACACTGAAAAAAAAAAAAAAAACTGCTTTTGAACTCCAAATTCAGGTTTGCGCTATTCCGTTGCAAGTCTTTTGAATGTATTTGTGTTGCGCTGAAAGTTTAAAGTGTATCTACAAAATATAAAAAAGGTTTTTTCGTATCGAATCTTTCTGATCTAGTGCTGTTCTCAAGAGTTCTCAAAGCATAACGTACAAAAATAGCCAATTTTCTGTATTTCGGTCTAAAAACCCAATTTTCCTGTTTTCAACTCGTTGTAAACTTTCTTTTCTAGAGAAATAATATATTTTCAGATATGAGGCGATAAAGCCTTTTCAGATTGTAGAATTGTCTAGAAGCTCGAATAAACAAACCTTTTTTATTTTCAAATAATAATTATGTTTTCTTAATGCAGTAGTTATAGCCAGATTATGAGTTTTAGCCTTTTTTCCAAACAACATAGAGTAGTTCAGTACATGGACACACACACGTACGTCTTCTAAATAGAAAACATTGGCTGTCCGACGCACAGTGGGGTATTTGACTGAAAATCCTGGCCAAAACTATTTCGGAATTTTCGCTCTTCTGAGGGGAATATCCTTCTGTGTGTTTGTGCGTTGTACAGCCAAGCTATCATACTTACAGCTATGAAACTTGGTACACAAGTTGTCAGAAAGGTCAGATGTTGTAACTTGAAGCTCGATTTTTAAAATTTAATTTAGAAAAAAAGTTATTCAATGTTTAATCCAAGTTTCAGATTTCTAGGAGTTTACGATCGTAAAACGGCTCCTAGTAAATGCAGGAAAAAAAACAAAACATCATCATTTAGAGCAAATCAATCTCTTTAAAAGCCTAAATTGTTTGAAGTTCTAACGTAGTTTACCGAATTTATAGAATTTTCAAAGAAAGATCACTTTTTCGACTTTTTTCAATTATTCAATCAATGTAAACTAAAATTCATGCATCCGAGAATCTAATCGTGTTATTGGTCTGAAACGTTTCAAGGATATAATTTAAACATTTCACCTTCATTTAAAGCAAAAACGGTGAAGTTATCTTATTTCATTGATTTATAATGATTTTTTTATAAAGAGGTGAAATAAAAAGTTTCACCTATTCACTCGCTACGTATAGCTGTTGGCTGCATGCCAGTCGCTGGGCTGCATGCAGAAGGGGGGGGGGGAGTGAGTTTTGGGAGGAAAGTGAACAAAATAAACGTATTTGATTTGATGCATTTTTTTTTTTTTTGAAGAAATGTAATTAGTATTGCCCCCCCCCCCCCCCAAATAACAGTGTTGGTCGACTTGGTTTAATCAACTACTCTCTTTTTCAAACTAACTTTTTATCAATAAATTTTCAGGGATATTCCTTAATACACTGTTGTTTTACTTTCTGAACATATGTGTAGCACGGATAAACATCTTTGTTAGCCTGCTGTGTGATTTCGTACTGATTTCTTGTAAAATTGGCTTCAACAAATATTGCTAAAGCCTTCTCTGGCGAGTGTTTTTTCGTAGTGTCACATTTATTACCAGCAGCGACTGCTTTAAGAAACTTAATTGCTCTGGTTGGAGACTTAGATATGTCCTGGATAACTTTAGCAGTATCTGTATTGACTATGGCACGATGATTCAATTGCGCTGCATCAGTTAACTAATCAACATCAACATTTTTTCTGTCCCATTGTTTTCCGGCGCTTGGATCTATTACTCGATTGTCCGAATTCCTTACCTGGTCTCCCTTCTGGTAAAACAGACGGAACTGGTGCTGCGGGTAAAAGAACCTCCCCAGTTAACCAATCCTGATTCTTTTCAAAGAAACGGCTTTTAATTCTACATCGGGCCTTCCATTTACGAGAGTAACTAATTTTGAAACTGTTAATGATTTTTTTTTAATTCTGAGTTTTTCGTAAATGTAATTAGTAATTTCAGCTAATTATGTAACTAATTCTTTGATTTTCGCACAGAAGGACCTTTTTGTAGATTCAATCATAATTTCCTGCAGTTGTTTTCAGTATATTGGTATGACAAAAGCCAGCGGACCTGAAACAGCCGAAGAAAGAAAAATAAATCAAAACGACCACCTGCTCTATTTATAGAATTAATATTTTTTCGAGCAAAATCGAGCAAGAGTTAGTTTCAGATTCTCAAAATAGACATTCTGAACTATCGTAGGTACAATTTGCAGGTGGTACAAATGAGTACAACACGTTTAAAAACCTTCACTTACATAAAGAATTGCAAAAAAACAGATGTACTTTTTGTGAGGTTTAAGCAACACATTCACACAAAAATTAGAGGTGTAAAATAAATAAACAATGATGAAGAACAGAGTACAAACCTTGCCGAACACCCTTCATTGTAAATTATTCCACTATAGTTACTTCTAATGCGAAAATAAAGCAACGGAATCACTTAGTGAAATTTTGCAAGCGCAATCAAAGATAACCGAAAACCGAAAGTACTAAGTTTCGACTGCTGGTAAGCTTAACTGGTTAATTTCAGTGTAAAATAAATACTGTCTCATGACGCTAGGTTTATCTACCTTTCTTAACGTTCAAGGTCAAAGCTAATAAGTAAAGTTTGCATTTTCGACTTTTGGCCAGGATTTTCATGCAAATACTCCACTGTGCGACGACTACAGTACCTGAAAGTACAACATGCTATTTATCAATACTTCACTTTTTATCAATTCAGTCAACTCTCTACAGCAGTGAGTCCAAAAATTAAAAGCAATTTAGATTTAAATAACTACCAAAAAGAGGGAAACTTGTGAGATACTATAAAAACGCATAGTGTGGCATAAAAATATTAATGAAAGATTTCAAATGAATTCGGCGTATGCAAATAAAACTTAAAAGTATAAATTAAAGTAAGAATTGATAGCTCATTTTTAACATTTTAATGCTTACTCTCGTGAAGAGCATTCGCTCTCTACCGTCGGAATTTTAAAATCTTTTTTTTTTTTTTAAAGAAATTAAAAAAAAAAAAAGTAAGAAAGAAAGAAAATCAAAACATGATTTTTTTTAAAGAAATATTTTGCCAAAAGTATCGTGAAAATCTTTAAAATTATGCATTACTTACGATTTGAGGAAGCATTAAGGAAGGTATGGCTATAAAAGTCACCCCCCCCTTCCCCCCCAAAAAAACTTTGAGACATAATATGGGAAACTACTGTGATTTATCGTGTGAAATTAAACGTGTTGTTTATTGATTTTAATGCAACAACTGTGGTTTAGAACCTAATAATGAGTTAAGATTTTATTTTCTTGGATCAGAGTTCTCCAAAACGACATTTTTCCATCAAAGGGGAAATCGAACCCACAAATTTCGTGTTATTTTCCCGCCGCTTTGATCAATTCAGCTAATGGGTTTTCCATCCTCTGATGCTTTTCATTAACGCAATAAATAATCAAATAACAAAAAGATTCAAAAGAAGTGCCTCTAATTTGTTGAAATAATCGAGAATAAATATTTTAATTGCTATTTTCTTCGGCTAAACAATCTTCGTCTCGAAAGCTCATATCCAGCTATTTATCATAGCTGAAACTTCTGATGAATACGTCGTTGATACATGAAATATAGTTCCTGAGATCTGCCTATTTCCGCACATGAGCCTTCATAGGTGATTTATCGACCAACAAAATACAATGTGATGATTACAAAGGGAGATATAAAATCGATTTTATCAGCATACGAGAAGAGTAGTAAATCATCGGTCCCTGGAACTTTTGATACAAATAAACACTTTTTTTTCTTCTTTTATTTTTTCATTTTCTTGTAATGCGGGAAAAAACATCAAAAGATGAAGCCTATACTCAAAACTTAAGAACAAGACTATAGTTCTTATAATATCAAATATTCAAAAGTATTCATAGCGTTTGTACTTGCCATTTTATAAAAGAGTGTGAAAACTCATAATGCAATGTAAGTAGTTTAAATGTATGACTTTTATAAAATGCGCTTTAGAATAAGAAATAAAGAACTGTTTTGGTTTTACGCACGTATTTAAAAATCAGATTTTACACTTACCTTAATCTTAAGTAAGTTTTGAAATTTAAAAACAAAACGCCCATATTAAATATATTTCATGTGATTTGATTAGTGTTAGTCTTTTTATAACAGTTTGTGATGTTTGGCTTGATTCATAAATTTCTAGAAAAGGTACGATCTAATTTTTTGCAGTCTTCAATCATATTCTTATCCATCATGTTCAGTTTTGAAAGCTGAAAGCATAATATATAAGTAATTTCTTTAAAAGCTTAGCTATTTAATGACAACATATTTCGTGTAATAGCAATTGAAAACTAACAAGGCTCAATTGGTAAAAATTATTATCTGCCTGTAATTTACAGTCAAATAACCTACTACTTTTAATTTGAATGTCGCCATCAAATAGCTCTTGAGGGAGAAGGAAAACTTGTCCAATACGGACGTTTTCCAGAAACTGATCATCTGAAATAGTATTAATTGGCTAACTTACTCATCAGAATTTAATTAATGGTAGGATTAGGCCTGAGAAAACTCCGTTGGTGGTCTACAGCGCATCTTATAGAATCTTCATTTAAGGCTAGAAACACCAAATTAATCTGAAGGACACATTCATAGTCTAGTAGTAGCTCAGTCACACACCTAAATCGTCGGTTGAAGCCTTCTTCCACCAATCATTAGCTTCAAGCAAGAGTTCAGCTGCCTGACTGTTTTGCAATTCGTCTGATAGTTGCAGATAGCTTTTATCAGAGGTTTGCCTGTTAAACGGGGGTTCAAATCAATAAGTGAGTATAAGACTGTTGGTCGTAAAAGAGTGGATCTTTTTTGCTTAAGGTACTGGTGGTGTAGAGAAATTTTCCACTTCTCTCTTTCTTCTCTCTCTCTCTAAATAAATAAATAAATAAATAGATAAAAAAGAGTCACATAGGCCTTGTATGAAAATTTATGTTCCGTAAATATTATATAAAAATAATGTTCCTTGACCCAAATTGCAATTTAAATGACCTTAAAGGATCGGGGGCATTCTTCTACTTCAAACCATATAACAATCTCTAAGGTTTTAAAAAATAGCGAAGGTACCCATTATACCAAGCCCCAACTATACCTGTACGTGACTTATATCTACAAAAGCAGTCTCTTGAAGTTTATTTCTAAATCTCTTCTTTACATTTCATTTGAATGAAAGTGTATTTTCTTTTGTTTTTTTTACCACCCACTTCAAAAAATACAAGAGGTATTTATCACATAAAACAACCACGGTAAAACAAGTCAATGTCTTTTATTTACATTTTATAGTTTGGAAAAACCAAACCAGGCAGCGTTGGAAAGGCTACGCTGATCCTAATCACAGCATTTAGAAGCTGCCAGGTTAGGTTTGCCCCAGCTATAGTAACTTTTCTTGTAATGTTGATATAAAGACCACCTTTGTTTTGCTTAAATGACTGTCAAAAATCAACATTGTTTTTCTTAAACATCCATATATAGTTTAAAATACGCGTGTTCAAAGGTGTGCTAGCATGTTTTAACAAGTGCAAAAAGTAAAAAATTAATCGAAAAAGTTTTATACAGTGTATATAATTGGTTTCTTAATCGAAAATTTACGCAACAAAAAAAGGGACATTTCCAAAGAAGACTAAACATTTTAACCCAAGATAAGGGTAGCAGTTATTAGATTTTGAATTTTCAGTATCTTTGTAAATTACTCTAATAATAAATCACTTTAATCTGTCAGCAAAATGAGAAAAAAAAGTGTTATGCAATCTACATATGTCCCTTTCTCAAGAACAAGTACTTTTGTGTACAAGATAAAAGCTAATTACAATGAAAGCTTGATATTAAAAATAAGAAAACCAGGTAGAAAAATGCGAGCAAAGTTTTTCCAGGCTAGAAAAATACTGAATTCTTCATGAATAAATTAACAAGTCAAAAATGACACTTTCACCACCGCATATTACATCCTTGATGTGAGCATGTCTCTCCCTCGCAAACATGTCAGCTTTTAATTTAGAATTAATGAAAAAAGTAACAATAGCGGCGAAACTTTTTCGGTAGAGGGAAAAAATACCCTCTTGATTCATGTGAAGAAAAATATGGCGTTGTTGTCGTCTAAGTTTTGCATAATTCAGTGCTATGAAATTATATTTTCTTTTCAAAGAAAAGAGTATTATAAAAGTCAGTAAAGGAAAAATGCTTTGTCATTTTACAGACAAAACGAAATCATCACTAAAATAATCTTGCGTTATTACCTAAACAAATCGTGGAAAAATCAATAAGCTCGAGGAAAATACTTCTGTCCAGGACACGACCTTTCACAGTTTTTGCCCCCAATCTCATATGTCGTTTACATGCCAGAATAATCAACGTTAAAGATAAATTCAAAAAATTATAGAAAATATGATATTATGAAGCAAATGCACCCACAGCTCGATTATAGCATCCTAAGACAGCAGATTCAAGTCCTTATTGTGGACTCCTCAGTTAGGAATAGTCAATGATCGAGCTGGAGGCAAAGATCCTCTTATAAGATTGCCAACAAACTGGTAGATAAAATGGCCAACTCTGGTAAGATAAATTCACTTTATCTATCAGTTTGTTGGCAATCTTAGCTACAATAAGAGGCTATTTGCCTCCAGCTCGATTATTGGCTATTCCTAACTGAGGAGTGCACAATAAGGACGAAACTGCAGTCTTAGGATGCGATGATCGAGCTGTGGGTGCATTTGCTTCATTTCTGCCTTAGCCCTGGCTTATGGGCGGTAACTCATTGCATAATATGATATTGTGTTCAATCTATGAGTATACAGCTCTTTTTCTTTGAATTTTTCTTGTAAAAAATAAAGGTACTTGTGTGTAGATGAATGACTTTTTGCGAAGAAAATCAGAACATACAGAAATTACTAACTTTTTATTTGGTTTTTGAAAAAAAAAAATTCTAATAGCCGAAAAATCTTTAACATTTGCTCTTACATAGAAATTTGGAGCATTGAAAATTCAAATCATATAAAAAGTGTGAACTAAAACACGGATTATATTCAAACTATACTTGTACAAAGTTGAGATAACGGATGAACTGGAAGTGTAAACAGGAAACTTTGTTTTGTTCTGTAGGATCAGCGCGAACTCACAAGCAATAAGAACTTTGTTGGTTGCGCTTTTTTGCTGATCCCACCAATAACAAAATGATGTTTTTTCTTCATACGTTATCTCTCCATGACGCAACTATATCTTTGGGAAAAAAAGCTGTCAACAATGAAATAAGAAATGTTTTTGCTCAGTTTCAAATAAATGTGCAATTGCAATTTAAGGCACTAAACTGAAGGAGACGTCTTCAAATGCTCGCAATTCCGTAACCAAAGTGGTGGAAGCAATCTTGGCTACTCGTGAGCTGCTTCTTTTCTGACTCTCCAAAAACTGAATAGGTTATAATCTACTGTCACAGACATAATGCTTTGGATTTATGATCAGCTTTAACGTCGATTTTATATTACCTAATAAACCTAACCTGAAAAAAAATATGCCTGTGTACGCAAAAATATTAGAAAAGAGAGCTTCAACTTAAATAGTAGTGGAATGTGGGGCAAAGTGAAATAGTTATGTTAACTTCAAAAAGAATAAATGAGAAATTTGTTCTAAAAATTATTGTACATAAAGAAGTAACAATGGATTTTGGATTACAACTTTCGTTGAAGTATTATTTTTCCTCTTTGGCAGATATTTTACTTTCAAAAAAGAAAATAATAAATGTGGAAAATATTCACCTCAAAAAATCATGGGGCAAAGTAAAAACAAAATATTTTTGTTATGAAAAATTTTCTATTCGACAGTTAACAGTAATTTCTATCAAATGAATGCATAAATAAACTTAAAAATAATTAATAATGCAAAATTAACAAAAAAGTAAATAAATGAATAAATGAATGAATAAAATAGAGAATAAATAAGAAAATTAGTTAATGAATGAGTAAATAAGTTAATAATTAAGTAAAAGAATGGAGGAACTTAGTTAACATATTGCTAGACAGGTGGCGCTGCAAACTGTGAAAAATTTTATCATTTCACTTTGTCCCATTATTTCACTTTTGACCCACATTCCCCTACATATTTAAAGGGAAAAGTTGCATTGCGTTTAGTTTTAAATTGATACTATTCTGTATTTTAACTAAGCTTAACCGATTAAATAACTGTTAAAATGCATGAAAATGAGTTTTAATTGTCCGGATATGTTATTCGGCAGAAATTATTAACCGATGCATCCCTAACATATTTGTCTGTTTTATTTATCTATTTATTACAAATTTCTTTTGATTATGTAATTATTTTTTAACTTATATTTTCTTGTTACCAACTTTTAGGAAAAAAAATGTAGAATACAGATCATGTAGGAAGAAAAAAAAAGATGGATAATTCCTCTGATCTTTTGATTTTATAAAGGCAAAAAGCGTTCTAGTAGTGTGGTTCTGTAAATAACAAAAAGGCTAAGTTTTAAACTTAGCCTTATTACAAAACAAATACTATTTTCCGTTTTTTTATGTGAACAAGATAATAAATGAACCATTTCTCAACGCAAAAAGGGATTGAGACCATTAATAAGACTCCATGGGGAAAAAACAAAGCGCTTTCATATTCAATTTGCAGTTAATCTCTTTAAAGTACTTTAAAGTACAAATTCGAAAAAAAAAATCCTTAAACATTTTACAATTATATGTTATTATTTCAGCTTCAAGGTCTAGTAATTTCTTTAAACTCTTAGCAGCAGCAGTAAGTGTTTACATTTGCATAATTAAAAGAAAACGGACTTAATGGAGAGGAAAAATTTAATGAGGAAACATAGCTCAACAAGAAGTTCCAATTAAAGTTTTAAATTAACCGCAGCGCGTTCAAAAGAGCTGGAAAATTATCGTTCTTTACAAATGAAAAGTCATCTAGCGTTTTAAAGTGATAATTGAAGTTTCTTAGGCTATTTCTCTTTATGTTTTCAAGTGCCATTAGTTATTTTAATGGAGTGAAAAGCAAAGAATTTTAGTCAGAGATCAAACTCCTTAAAAGCACCCTCATCTATTATTAAAATGCACTTGTCTGAAAAGAGACCGAATCGTTATTAATGAATTAAAATAAGCATATCAGTAAAATAAAAGTGGGCATTTGAGTCCTGAGAAAGTTCATTTAATCAGCATATATGTTTTTTAGAAAACTCCACTTTACTCTATGAATAGTGATAGGATTACTAAGTTTTGAATTTTCTCAAGTGCTTTAGAAAGAAGAAATTATCAAAGCCATTTTAGCTATTTAGCTATCATTCTTATTATACTGCAAAAAATAAACTTTTTGTTCTTATAATACATGAGGTAGAGGTTTTACAGAAATAAAAAGTAAAATTAGTACATTTTGCAGTTTATTACAACAAAAAAAGCTGTATTATACTGTAAAAGCGACCTTTTTTTGCAGTGTACTATTTTAAGTCTCTCAAAAATGTTTTTGTGACTACGCCATATTTTTTTCAAATATTCATCCCATTTCAGAAGCAAGGTACCGTAAAATGGGGTGAATCGGAACACTTTTCAGCTTTGATTCTAAAAAAAGCAGTTAAAAGATTTTTTTTCAATTTGATTTTCTGGGTAGAAACATCGGTCTTGCTTTACTTTTGATATTCCAAGCAAACACAAAACATTTTGAACAGTTATTATTAAAATATATAGGAAATTATGGGTGTTCCGAATCACCCCGCTGATAGGGGTCAATCGGAACACATGTTAAAATTTTTATTTTTTTCCATGAAACCTGTAATAGGTCTCACAAACATGAGTAATGTTGATGGGGGAGAACAAGAACAGATAATTTCTGTCAAATAAAAGTATAATTTCAATACCAGTAAAGGTTTATAATTTGTCAAAATGCAAAATAATTTTGAACTTATGAAAAATGAAAAGTAATTTTAAGAAATGCTTTTGAATTAAAATACAAAGATTTAACACGAGTGGAAGTCACTCAAGTCGTCCACAAATATGTACTTGTCCTTAAAACTAGCAATTGTGACTTGGCTTAAGTTTTTTCATAGCATCTTCTGGGATGATCTCTGCCTTTTCTTTAGTTTCTTAAAATCTCTGGGTTTCGGGGATTGTCCTTAAAGATTTTTTCGCTTATTTATCACTGTCTGTGTGCTTACCTTTTGCTATATAATGTCTATATGACTTTCCCCCTCATATTTTAAATAAAAAGAAGTCTCCCGGAGAAAAAATCTTATGAAATTTGAAACTTTTTGTCATTCTAAGATCTAGTTGCTCACGAGAAGAGATAAACAGTAATAAATCCTTGTCCTTGTCTTGATTAGAGGAATTGGGGTTAGAATCTTGATTTTTCAAACAGTTTCCTTCAAGTACGTTTGAATTGGAACAACAGAACAAAGTGTTCCGATTCACCCCGCAATTTTTTTTCCTATGGCATTTTTCAGAATTCTTCTTTTTTAGGACACCAATTTATAAAAAATGTAAATTCTAATTTGGTATTCTGTTGTTCAGATACATGTATAATTGAAATGTACCACTCTTAGGTTTAAAATATAAGAAGGTTTGTTCCTGCATATGAAGTTTTGCAGTCTATAAAAATGTGATGTTTTCTAGCATTCCACGTACAGCCCTACTTAGAAGCCAGTAGCATTGCCAGATTGACAAAAGTAATTTTTTCCTACTTCCTATGATCTTACCTTTCTAAAAAAAAAGTAATGGCGAAAAATACCCAATAGTATATTTATGAAGAATTTCTTTGTATGGTCTGGAAGTTTTGTTCCGATTGACCCCGCTGATCCTATACACCCCATTTTACGGTATCTTACAGATTCAACAGTCGCAGGTGGTTGCAGCTAAAATGTTTTTGCTTAATTACAGGAAGGTTCAAACTATTTGTCTATATACACTGGCGGAAAAAAAAATCCCAACACCAAAAAAGACTTATGCTAGATAAACGAAATTTGGTAGGCGTGTTTATACAACTGAAAGATGACATCGATTGAAATTTCGTGTTCCGCGCATAAGTGTGGCGCAGCTGGCGTCACTCAGAACATGCAAATAAGGCTTGTTTTAAAAGCGAGTTGTGAAGCTCGTGTGTATTATTTTTCCGTGAAATTGGACGAATTGCGTTCATGTTAGCCAGGAACACCTTTTAAGACGAAGAAGCCATTATCAACAGCTCACAGAGTTTAAACGAGGTCGTACAATTTGGCTACGAGAAGGTGGATTTTCATTTCGCGATATTGCAGAAAGACTTGTGTGGGAATGTTTCCACCATACATGATTATTGGAAGCTATGAGCAAGGGATGGTACTACCTCAAGAAGATCGAGTTCCGAGCTGCCACGTGGCACGACTGAGAAGGAAGATCGCCGAATCTTGCGTACGGCTGTGGCGCATCGTACTGCATCTGCGACTGACATTCGAGCTGCAGTTGGTACCGTCGTGACCCAAGGAACGGTAAGAAACTGTTTACTTCAAGGACAGCTCCGAGCCAGGCAGCTTGTAGCCGGTATTCCATTGACTGCAAACCATTGCCTTTTTCGACGGCAGTGGTGCCACGACAGAGCTCACTGGAAGTCGGAGTGGAGATCTGTTGTAATTTTTGATGAAAACAGATTCTGAATTAGTGCCAGTGGTGGCTGTATATTGGTCAGAAGGAGACCAGGGGACCGCCTGCATTCAAGCGGTCTACGGCCTAGACAAACGGGACTCACACCTGGAGTTATGGTCTCTGGAACAATTTCCTACGACAGCAGGGGCATTCTTGTGGTTATCCCAAACTCACTGACTGAAAAATTTTCGTCAGTCTGTTAATTTAACCAGTAGTACAGCCCTTCATGAGTAGCATTCAAGGGGGCGTTTTCCAACCGGATAACGCTCGCCCTCACATCGCTGCTGTAACGCAATGTGCTCTACAGAGTGCTGACATGTTACCATGACATGCAAAATCACCAGGTCTGTCTCCAATTGATAACGTATGGGATATCATGGGATGGCACCTCGAGCATCATCCACAGTCAGCAATGACGGTCCTAGTATTGGCACAGCAAGTGCAACAAGCATGGAACTCCATACCACAAAGTGACATTCGGCACCTGTATGACATAATGCATGCACGCTTGCAGGCTTTCCTTCAAAATTCTGGAGGTTACACCCTCTATTAAATTAACATAATTTCACATTTGCACAGCATTTTCTTGAGCTTAAATTAGCCAGTGATCTTGTACATTTAATCAATTAAACATGTTAACTAGACAATTGCATTACCCAAATTTCATTTCTCTACGGCAATTTTTTCTTGGTGTTGGGATTTTTTTTTCCGCCAGTGTAGCTTTAAGCTCACCGGAAGCCGCCGATAAAAGTATATGCCTCAATATATTATTCATAATATTTTTTCGCAATTACTTTTTTTTTCACTTCAGATAATTTTAAATTTTTATTGATTTTAATTATTTTTTCTGGTGTAATATGCATCCTATAGGTGAGAAAGACCAATGTGAAATGAATTTTTATAAATTAAAGTACAAATTACTGAACGTATGAATTAAAACTGCTGCACAGTGTCACGTCCAAAATTCATTAAAAACGGAATTGTTCAACATTCTTGGCCTTTTTTCGCTAATATGTAATTTTTTTCCAAATAATTCTTATGGAGTATGTTACTACAACTCAAGGGCTAAGTAGTTACGGCATTAAAATTTGTCTATGTTCAAACTTTGAAATCCCTATTTTTTCTGCCCCCGGACCACTGTGCGTCGTGCTAATATATATATATTTTTTTTGTGAGTACATCATAACTTCCTTAACCCATTTATGCCCAGTAGTCTAAAAACGGGACGCTTGTTAAGTTATTACATACAAAAACTTGTAATGGGAATATCATTTTACTAAAGCTGTTTTTCACAAGTTAAATAGTCCTTCTTCTTGAGAAAACCAGTTAGAGTCACTGGTTGGACATAAGAGTTTATTTATTGACAGCTGTTTTCAGACAAATCAGTCAAGCAACGATTCAGCATGAGTAGCCACAGAGAGTAAGTTTTTTTTTTTGCGAATTTTTTTTTCATAAAATTAAACTATTTTAAAATGATTTGCCTAAAATTGATCAGAGATGCCTTCTGTAATGTTACTTTGCAAAAATGAAGTCAATTAAGGTCGTATTTTGCTCACATATCTGCAAAATATCCCACAAACAAGACGTTAAATAATTTAATAAATATGGCAACGGCGAACTATTTCAAGCCTAAAATGTATGTAAACCATTCCAAGTAAGAGTTTTAAGTAGATAAAAATTGAAAAAAAATGTTAAAAAGAACTTTATGCATAAATGGGTTAATACTTCATCAAACTTCAAAATGAAAGTCATTTTATAGTTACAATTGAGCCCGCTTATTAGAATATCAGTTAAAGAATATCCCTCTTAATAATTATATTTTAATACACCAAACAGCTATAATGTAATATTTTCTTCCCGGATAATGGAATATCCCGCTAATAAGAATGTTTTTTCATGGAAAAAGACTTTTCTATTGAACGGACCTGACTGTATTTTCACTGCTATAAACTGAAAAATTAACAAACAAGTCACATTTTCACTACTATTCAAAAAATTACTAAAAAACCTAATTTTTGAACCCCTTCTGTCGAGCAAAAATGCCAAGCACGGATTAGTTAGTTATTATTATCATAATTATTATTATATTAGTATACTATTATTATTATTGTTGTTGCTGTTGTCGTCTTCATCTTCTTCCTTTTTGTGATTAGTAATATCATCATTAGTAAACAATATTTATACCACCTAGTATTTTACTTACCATTTGCATTACACGTCTGAATACAAACATTACGAGTTGAAATGTCCTTTAACTTCAAGTTTTGCCATTAAAAATACTTAAGGAAACTTTGATCCACTATTGCCCTATTTTTAACTGCCCAACTTTCATTTAAACAGTAATATTAAACTTATTAAATAATTACACAAAAGGGAGGAAAGACTTCTAAGTATTATAAAGTAAACCAAAATTCAGAAAGATAATTACAAAATCCAGTTAAAAAGGGATTATTAAATTCGTCCAAAGTTATCCTGACGCTTAGAGAAAGTTTCAGGCATGTAAGAAATGTGATGTAATGGCTGTGATTTCGTTGAACATAGTGCAACTTTGAACAGGAAAAATATAGCTTTAAATACTTAAAAAACCACAAATTTTGATTTGGTATCAAAAGGTTTTATAATTTATTCAATTGAACAGAACATTGCCTGGAACAAAAAACTTATGCAATTTCAGGCCAGCATTCAAGAGTAGCTTCCAAGCGGTATTTAAGAGTTATTGGATTATACAATGAGCTGCTCACAGAGTTACAAACTTATTCCGTTAGAAAGAAAGTAGCCGACTGATTTTGCAACCTTGCTTGCAAAATACAACACTCGATTTTTTGCAGTTTCTTTTGAAGTTACATACACTGAAAAAAATAAAATGAGGCCAAGTTATACCACAAGATTCAAACTTACCTTAAACAACTGTAACTATAATATGAAGATACTTTTGTACATTTTCTTTGAGAAAGAGAACGAATTACTAGAAGAAAAAAAAACGCATCTATTTTTATTACACATCTTTTAACAGAAGCAATTCAAGCACATATTCCTTATGAGCGTTTCGATGTGCCTAATAGAGTAATTACCTTGCATGTGAAAATATATTCTTCTCAGTGGAATGCAGTTCTCTATTCTTGCGAGCACAAGAAATATTTTTATTTCCTCCGCCCGGAGCACTTCCCATTTTTCTTTGGCTGACTTTCTTCTTTGCTTACTTCATCTGTTTTGTCCATTGATACCCATTGCTCTTTCTCCGTTGTGCTGGAAATTACATTAACAAGTCATTAGCTCTTTTATTTAATCTTTACTTGTAGTCGTTTTACCGCTCCCTCGGATAGCACATAAGCGTATTAGAGCTCAATTGTTTATTTATACTTTAGCTTTAAAAATAACTTAAATGTATTATTAAAAGACTTAAGTATATTATTAAAGACTTAAATATATTATTGTTCAGCTTGTCGTTAGTTTTAATTACTTCTTACATCGTTTCTTCAATGAAGGAGCTTACATTCTTGCTTAAAAAATGAATGACTTAAAACATAAAATGAAGTTAAGAGGGTATTATTAGAAACGAACTATTGTGAAAATGTTTTAACGTCTGGTCCTTAAACGATACAGTTCATTCTTTCTAAAAACCACTTCTCTCCCTTTTTTTATGTTACTTTATTTTTCTCAACATTTGGCTTGTTTACAATAACGTGTTACAAAGACTAGAAAATACGGGCTACATTTAACGATACTTTACATTAACATGTTTTCATTGAAACAACTGTCGGAGCAGCAGAATAAATAAATAAATAGATTACACTGATAACAATAATAATAATAATGAAGTACAATTGCTCCTCTAGAATTATTCAAGTGAAGTAATACATTTTGAACAAACAACATACTCTCAATTCATTATTTTAGCAATTTGAGGTATGTTGATGACAAATCCGAGATATTCATATTGGGCCTCGGTCTCATCAACAGACTTTATAACAAGTGTGAAGTCCATGTCTAGCGGGTACCATTTCTTGATGGTGTTTATTAAAACTGTCGGTGGATACTCTACCAAAAGAAGCTAATCTTGTTACTTTTCAAGTTGATATTTGTTCCAGCTTTAGTGAGGTTTTCTCAGAGGAAAAGAAACGGAAAAAGGACTTGTGGATACTCCTTCCAGATCACCATTGGTATTCTAAAAAGAGTGGACCCATATGGTGCTGTAGGTTTCGAGGGTAATAGAAGCTAGCATCATGTACCAAATGTAAAACTGCTCAGGAGCCATTTGAGTATGTTTGAATTGGACAAGGTTCTTTTTTTTTCTTTATCATGCCAACTGAAGATCTAAAACAATAACCATAAAGCATTTTATCTCTTTTACACACATAGTTTCTGCACAATTTTTTATTTGAAACAGATTTATTTTTAATTATTGCATGCTACGGACAAACTTGTTATTTTAAGCTCTATAATTAGCGATACGTACATTAAGTTTTCAAAAAAGCGGAAAAAAGTTAATTGAATTGAAAATTAAATGTAATCATATATTTTAAAAAATATATTCTAAAATGTTTTAAGATTGCTATACTTGTGGTTTAAATATACTTATATGATGGCATGATAAAGATACATTCATATTCCATTTTTATCCGTTTTAGTTTAAAGTACTTGTCATAAAATGAAAATTAATAAGTTGAAAAGCATTTCAGTATTCAACTGAAAGAATAAGTACAAAATTCTAACCTTTTTCAAATTTCAAGCAGATGCTCGTTTGAAAAGAAAAAAAATATATATAATTTGCTGTTGAAGAAAATATACTTGTATGATGGTAAAATTACTCTTTTACGTCTATTTTGTATACGATCGTTTGAATTACTTTCTGCAAATAAAAATTACTTTTTCGGAAAAGTAATAAATAAGACATTTTTTAAGTATTCAACTGAAAGAGTAATGCAAAAAATATCCCCTCTTTTCTATCTTATACTGATGCATGTTTGAAAAAAATCTAGCTTGCGGGTTGTAGAAAATATATTTGTGCGAGGATACAGTAATAAATATTATTTTTTTAAAGTCTGTATTTTACACCATTGGTTGAAGTATTTGCAGTGAAATGAAAAATTTAAAAATATTAAAACACATTTACTAATTTAGCCAGAAGTATGAGACAAAAATCCGTCATTTCAGAAATTGTGCATCTGCATATTTACCATAGGGGTAAATTTATCGATATTTGCACCACCTCCCATCTGCATTTTTGTTCATCTGTGCAAGTTCATTATTATCCGAACGCATCCGATACTGAATAAATTAAAAATTTTTTGACTTATGTGTGTTATCTCCCAAGCAAACACTAACAAATTATGCAAGGAAAAAGATCATACAACGAAAGAATATAAAAAATTTAAATTCTTAGAATCAAGTTCAAACAGTCAAACATGAAATAAAATATACATATATCCATATTTACGTATATATAATATTGAGTTTGAAGGAATAATGTTTCTTTTCATTTTGTGTTGAAAATAATAGAAATAAGATTCTCACTATTCATTGCATGAATCTGAGCAAAAAGCTTAACAAATACACAATTCTCTTCCAACAGAATAATTTAAACACAAAATTTATTATCAGCAAAAGGTGTTTTCATAAAGTATGTAATGTTTTTTTTTCTACTGGAAAAACTTTTTTTTTAATAAAAATTCATAAACCAGAATTGCATCACTGACTATTGAAAGGATGTTCTTATTAGTAAAAAAAATAGCCAAAAAATAGATTTTTTGGCTATTTTTTTTTTCGAACATTTTCGAAAAAAATTTTTATCAACGTTTTTTTCATAGGGTACATTTTAATAATTTTCTATTTAAGTACCAAAGCAATTGTAGGTGTGTGCTATAACTCTTTGATTGTACTTTGGGACAAAATTCTGGACTACACATTGCATAGCATTTATTTCGTAACACTGAAGTACTTTTTTTTTTAAACAAATCAATTTAATCATGCTTATAATGAGTTGCACCTTGAATTTAAAAAGTATGATTAGTACATGGAAAGTATTTAATTGATAAACAAAATTCAAAAGTGTCCGACATGGTTCGTTTTATTTTCGTGAGAATGACCCATATCTCGATTCTTTCGCTGCAACTTTTGTGATGGAAACAGTTTTCCAAAAGAACATTTATTTGAATACTACTTTAAATATATTTTTACAAATTACAAATGTATACCTGTTTCATTAGAAAAATGGATTTTTCCGTAATGCTGCAGGTGGTTAAATTTTTGAAAGACGTTAACTTTCCTGCAAAAATTTAAAATCAATAAAAATAAATAAGAAATTACGTTTTATTTATTTATTTATTTCTTTATTTTTTGAAAATCCGTTCACATCTTTGGCCTTCTACAAATTTTTAAGGGGAAAAAATCATACTTCTACCAGAATACAGATGATTCTTTATTTTCAATTCTTTTCTTTTCTTTTGTTTTTTTTAAGTATGTGACTAAATCAATTCAAGCATAGCTTTATAAAAAAGTTTATGACTGAGTAAAGTTTGTGTTTGATAAATTAGATTTATGAATATGAATTATACCACAGATGTAATCAATTTTCATGAAACATAAAAGAGAAATTAGTACTTTTATTTAATGCAAGAAATAGTTTTGTTTCGATAGAAGGTAAATGAATTTAATAGATTTTGCTTTTGACATCTCGGATGTTTATCATTAATAACGTTTTGTTTTAAGTACTTTCTGTATCGCAACAGAAAAAGGAAATTAATCATGCAATTGATTTTAATAAAAAAGCCACAATCTATTCATTATTCATGCAGAAACTATTTTAACTCAGGGAATTTAAGTCTTTTTTTTCGCAGCAAGTAAGGGATTTATTTTTATTTTCATTTTTTTCTCAGTTGTCGCGCAGTCCTTTTTTTAAATTGGACTCGAAGTCTGCCATAGGATGCAACCCAGTGCTAATTCCTATCTTGACAGATAGGATTTACCTGAAAACACATTACAATCAAGAAGTAATTACCACCAAGAGTGCATAACCCTAATAATTGTTGTTTATAATGCAAAAAATGACTTATTTTAAAAAATATTTTCCGTGCTTAAAAGACGTTGCAGAAAAGTCAATGAAACTACAAGTTTAAGTGTTTTATCTTTTTAATTTCAATCCAAAAGGCCCTGCTGCTTCAGAAGTGCTAAAAATGATGAACGTTCCAAAATCCTACAAAACAAGACTTTGAGAGAAAACAGGCTTTCCAAATTAAGACAGTAAACTATGGCTGTGCTTATTAATAGCGCGCATGCATTTCCATACGTGAGTAATTGACGCTGAGGACAAGATTCCGAGCTACCATTTATCGAACTTTTCTTCGACTTAGAAGTTCCTCATTGTTCGAAATAGGCATGTGTTTCGGTTCAAGACGCGTGCTGTTTAGGGTTAAACCGCTAGAATTAATTTAACGAGTAGCTTTAGAATCATTAATCTCGGATGCTTTCATTGAAGCTTCGTTGGGTGGAGTTTTATGAGAATTTGTTTTACAAATAAAAGGCTTTATTTGACTTGAAGCGTAATATTATATGATCACAATAACCTAAAAATAATAAATTGAGAGTTTTTTAAATCGAAACATATAGCATGCATACATTAAAATAACCTCAAACTTCCGGGCAAAATGTTCTTTAGAGTTTTGAGTTTTTTCAAGTTCAAAAATGCTTTGCACCATTTACTGAAAAATAGATACATTGTAGTCGTGATTAAATCTTATGATAAAGTATTAAATAATCATGTGCTTTTTAACTGTTACCGAACACAATTTTTTGCCTAGCTGTAAAAAAATGTATTCTTGGATTTATCTTTCCTAAATTTGTACAAAATATATTAGTATGAAGGGTCTACACTGCAAAAAATGACCTGTTGTTTTTACTGTATAATACTGACAGCCGAGGTTCCAATTTAAAACTGTAAAATGCACAATAATAAAGTATAAAAATACTAATTTTACAGTTTCTTACAGTAAAGTTAGAAATTGTACAGTTTATTGCCATTAAATTTTAGATTTATTATACTGTAAAAATAACAGTATAATACTGGCAGCAGAGGTTCCAGCTTAAAACTGTAACATACACGGTAATAAACTGTGAAATTAGCAATTTTATAGTTTATTATTGTAAAATTAGCAATTTTTACAGTTTAGTATAATAAAATT
Source organism: Uloborus plumipes (assembly GCA_038373865.1). Taxonomy (NCBI): domain Eukaryota; kingdom Metazoa; phylum Arthropoda; class Arachnida; order Araneae; family Uloboridae; genus Uloborus; species Uloborus plumipes. The sequence continues at coordinate 106,359 of JAXGGA010000268.1, forward strand.
AGCTGCATTATACTGTAAAAACAACATTCATTTTTTTTAGTGTAGTCGCGGTTGAATTTTATAATAAAGTATTAAATAATCATGTGCTTTTTAACTGTTACCGTATGAAATTGTTTGCTTAGCTGAAAAATAAATATATTCTTAGGTTGCTCTTTCCTAAATTTGTACAAAATATATTAGTATGAAGGTTCTAGGATTCATCATCAGCTTGAGAACTACAACTTTTAGACAAAAGAAAGTGTAATCATGAAGAGGCGACCGGAAAATGTGTGGGCAATTTTTTAACGGGAATAGACGAGACCAAAAGAACGAATTGTGTAGGAACATTGCCCAGGTAGCACAAAAAACGTTTAAACGTTTTATAAACGTTTTTAATCGGTTGTCACAACGTTAATAACCATTTTACAACCTTTAAAAAACGAAGTGTGCTACTTGGGTGGTCACAAACAAAATTGCGTTGGCGACAGTAACAATATGCCGTTGTGATAATTTGCTGAGACGTTTTGTGCCTACTTCTGTTTTTACTTTGAATGAAGATTTTTTACAAATGTGAGAAAAGTAATGCTTTTGGGTGTGTAAGTTCCAATCATTCCTTTTTCAGAGAAATATTTGCTTGTGCAGAGTTTTACATTTTTATTTCCTTGTTTTCCTACGGCGTAGGGCACATTTCTTCTATTGGATTTAGACAGAGCATACGTGAAAGGTCTTTGAAGTATATTTTCTATTTGATTTATCTGAAGGGCAATTCCACGGTAACTTACGTTACATTTCGTCAGCCTCTTAAGCATTTAGCACCTCAGTACAGACAAATATTGCTATATAAACCTTGTATAAAAGCTTTCTATGAAAATGACAGTCAAAAGCAAAATTAAAATGCAAAAACGCTCGATGCATTAAAATTTTACAAAATTTAGCAATCAAAAATAAGGCAGTAACTTACGTTACACAAAAAGGGAATGACATAATATAACAAGAAATTCTGTCAAAAACTAAACCAGCCTACTTTCCCGTACATCGACATCGGCATTCTCGCATCTGATCATTATTCTCTTGATTATCTGAGACTGAAAATTATATCAAACATACCTTTTTAGCACTTAGAACTGATTTCGAAAAGCAAAATATACCCCTCTCATCAGATGAAATAGACACGTAAAAAGTAATTAACGAATAAATAAAGTTTTGTCGCACCTTTTAAAGAATGTAACTGTTACAGATCCTCCGTAGAAAAAATCCTCCATCGTTTTCAAAAAAAAAAAAAAAAATAATAATAATAATAATAATAAAATAAATAAATAAATTAATAAAAGTAAAAAGAGCATCAAAACACATTTTATCAAAGAAAGAAAAAAAAAAGAAAAACAAAACTCGTCCGTTAATAAACTGTCTCGAATTTCACTTTTAATCCGTTGCCAGTTGTTAAATATAAATAAAGAATAAAATGTTCTCGTGAATGAAAAATTTTTGTTACAAAAAAAAATCGTCTGCAAAAATAATAATAATAATAATAATAATAAATAAATAAAATAAAACAAATGGATAAATGAACAAAAAATCGTCTGCGTGTTCAGTCATTTTTTTTCTGAGCCTGCATTTCCGCCATGTTCGCGGAGTCGGAGTCGGAATCAGAGTCCTCACAGAAGATTACTCAGAAAAGTACTTTACAAACATTATTTATCAAAACCATTTTCTTACAAAGTTAGTTTGAAGGAAATCCGACTTTAAGTTCAGGATCAACATTCAACTTAAATTCCCCGTAGACGCTAATGTTAATATTTTTTTCTGAACGGTTCAATATTGAACGAAAAATGGTTCAAATCAAAAAGCGAAATATGGGAATAAATAAATAAAATAAAACAAATGGATAAATGAACAAAAAATCGTCTGCGTGTTCAGTCATTTTTTTTTTTCTGAGCCTGCATTTCCGCCATGTTCGCGGAGTCGGAGTCGGAATCAGAGTCCTCACAGAAGATTACTCAGAAAAGTACTTTACAAACATTATTTATCAAAACCATTTTCTTACAAAGTTAGTTTGAAGGAAATCCGACTTTAAGTTCAGGATCAACATTCAACTTAAATTCCCCGTAGACGCTAATGTTAATATTTTTTTCTGAACGGTTCAATATTGAACGAAAAATGGTTCAAATCAAAAAGCGAAATATGGGAATAAATAAATAAAATAAAACAAATGGATAAATGAACAAAAAATCGTCTGCGTGTTCAGTCATTTTTTTTCTGAGCCTGCATTTCCGCCATGTTCGTGGAGTCGGAGTCGGAATCAGAGTCCTCACAGAAGATTACTCAGAAAAGTACTTTACAAACATTATTTATCAAAACCATTTTCTTACAAAGTTAGTTTGAAGGAAATCCGACTTTAAGTTCAGGATCAACATTCAACTTAAATTCCCCGTAGACGCTAATGTTAATATTTTTTTCTGAACGGTTCAATATTGAACGAAAAATGGTTCAAATCAAAAAGCGAAATATGGGAATGTATGGGAAAGCCTCTCCGAGATCTTTCAAACAAAAAAAAGTTTTATTCCATTCGGACGGTTCACGCAAAAGTTATTAGGTGGGGAAAGGTTGCTTGAACAGTTCAATGTTGAACGAAAAAAGGCTCAAATGGAAAATTTAAATACGGTAATGTTCAAATCGGAAATGTAGATACGGGAATGAAGTATCCTTGATAAGATATTTCGAACAAAAAAAGTTGGTTCAAATCGGATTGTTCACTCAAAAGTTAGCATCGCGGGACAGGTTGTTTGAACAGTTCAAAGTTGAACCAAAAATTGTTCAAATCGAAAAATCAAATATGGGAATGAGCTGTACTCGCCGAGACCTTTCGAACAAAAAAAGTTTATTGCATTCGGACGGTTCACTCAAAAGTTATTAGGTGGGGAAAGGTTGCTTGAACGGTTCAATGTTGAACCAAAAATGTTCAAATTGAAAATTTAAATACGGTAATAAAGTATCCTTGCCGAGATGCTTCGAACAAAAAAAAGTTTGTTTAAATCGGACTGTTCATTCAAAAGTTATTAGGGGGGACAGCTTGTTTGAACGGTTCAATGTTGAACGAAACATTGTTCAAATCGAAAATGTAGATACGGGAATGAAGTATCCTTGAAAAGATCTTTCGAACAAAAAAAAGTTTGTTTAAATCGGACTGTTCATTCAAAAGTTATTAGGGGGGACAGCTTGTTTGAACGGTTCAATGTTGAACGAAACATTGTTCAAATCGAAAATGTAGATACGGGAATGAAGTATCCTTGAAAAGATCTTTCGAACAAAAAAAAGTTTGTTCAAATCGTACTGTTCATTCAAAAGTTATCATCGTGGGACAGGTTGTTTGAACGGTTCAAAGTTGAACCAAAAATTGTTCAAATCGAAAAATCAAATATGGGAATGAACTGTACTCGCCGAGATCTTTCCAACAAAAAAAAGTTTGTCCAAATCGGAATGTTCATTCGAAAGTTATTAGGGGGGGGGGGACCGACAGACAGACCGACAGACCGACCGACACACAAATTCCCCATCTCAATACCCTACTTTCAAATTTTTAATTTTTCGATATTCATTTTACCTTTTTATTTTTTTAACTTGGCGATATTTATTGGACTTGGCGATATTTTTTTTAACTTGGCGATATTTTTTAGATGCATTAAGCTACTTTTAATACTTTTTTCGTCTTTCTTTTATTTTTAACGAAAAAGTAGGCTAAAAATAGGTTCTAAAGCAAATTTCTGCTCTATTACAACTGTTTTCTTGCTTGAAGTATAATTTATCAGTTCCTTATGAAGCTTAGGATTTTATTTTCATAAATTTGAAAATTTATTTCAAAAATTGAGGATTAAGGAGCTTTTCAGCTGGATAACTTACGTTACAGTAACTTACATTACGAAATTTACTTACAAGCATTTCTTTATTACAAAAATTAATGAATGAAAATCACAGCTTAGTTAAGATCAAAATATTAGAAATTAACAATTATGAATGAAATTTATAGAAATTGAATACCAAATTCAATGACCAATCAAAAATATTACATAACATAAGACTTTTAAATGCATACTGGTCGCTCTTATTAACAAGTTCATGTAGTTCAATTTTTCGAATCACGTTTCCTTTCTTATTATGAATTTCATTTGTCGTTTCTGACCATTTATAGTAGGTTCCAACAGCAGCCATTACTTTTACTTTAAACTCGTTTTCTTTAATAATCGTCACAACTCAAGGATACAATGTATTTTCGTACTTCATCACACACCATTCACCAGTTCTTATGTTTGTTTTTTCTTTTTGTTCCTTAAAATACTTAACTAAACGAAACCCCACAGTTTGTCCATTTCTAATTCTTAAATGGTGATTGTCAGAAAATAGTTTTGATAAACTTTGCTTTTTCTAATACATTTTAATGCCATCAAGAATGACTTTTATTTATAAATCTGCAATGTCCACATGACTTTGCTCATACCCCTTTTACAACTCATTTTTACTGCAGAGTTCAGTGGCATTTTAATGCAGAACAAAATATATTTCACCTGTAAGAGATAAAATATTTTATATTTGTTTTTTCCAAAACATATTTTAAAACTTTAAAAGCATAACAAAAGTCATTTTTGAATAATTTTTAGTAAAATACCTCCTAAATATTTTAATGCAGTGATATTGTTTAGAGATAATTAATATCTTAAAAGAAAAAAAGACACATGTAATTTATAATAGAGGTGTATTGTAATCTTATTAAAAAAATAGGGACATTTTAAGAAATATGATTAATTTGAAATAAGTAAATACAGTACATTTAAAAGAATTCTCGAATAAATTAATTCTACTAACTACATAGGTTTATTTCACAATTTACTTTCTTTATAAATACAAGTATTTAAGTCTTACTTAGGTAACTTACATTACCTGCATATTTCGGTAACTTACGTTACGCGTTTTGATTGTAGCATAAAAAATTAAATAAACAATATTTAGAAAAAAACTTTAACTATTTGCTTAATACACACTTAAAAGATAGCACATATAGCATTATTAACATTGCATTGCCCTTTCTTTATGCACATCATGAACTTTAACATGTTTTTGGTAACTTACGTTACATAGAGCAGTGCATTTTTGAAGTTTATATAAAGCACTTAATTAAAGTTAAAGCATTCGTTTTAGGAATTCACAATATTGCATTAAAATGTAATCATCAATATTCTTCCTTTAAAATAGCTACCTAAATAAAAAAAAATTGAAGCTTACCAACGTTGAAAGATTGATCATTTGCTTTATCAAAAGTTAAAAATTCGATTTCCAACTTTAAAGTGCTGCCAAAACTAAAAATACTACACTCTTGACAAAAAATAGTATAAATAATAAACGTCTTACATTTTTAAACCAAAAAATATGCAAAACAGACTCATTGCTGTAATTTGATTTTTCCAACGCTTTTCCACACTTGCATGGAATTGCCCTGAAGGTTTCAAGTTAAACAGTATAAGTTACAGTTCATATTAGAACTTACAAAAAATGTTTTTCTTTGTTTTATATGTTATATACAAGATTTACAGTTACTTTTAAAGAACGCTCACTTTGACCGCTTCCGGCAGGTATAATAGATCCGGGTAGGTATAATGGAATTATGTCTGCGCTAGTTTTAAAGTCAGTCTGTAACTCAAATACAAGCATTGCTTCGACAACACAACGATTCATGAAAGTTTGTCGGAATGGATTGCCATTGCAACCGTTGTTTGTGTAGAGCAATTGTGGACACCCTAAACTGATTAAATATCTACTTTCTAGTTTGTTGCAATCACAAAATCAACGGGAATGAGAGGAGCTGGGATGCATACAGTATACTGTTTCGTACACGGTTAAGTTGAGACTCGGGGCTGCTGACTTTGAATTGCAGGCTAACTCATATCAAAAATTACTTTTAAACTTTTTTTAGTACTCTCTTTAAATTGAAAAAATAATGTTATATTAACCTACATCAAAAAATTTCAGACACGCAAAAAATAGCTTGTTTCAAAACTGATAAAATAGTACTTGTTGACAGTTCCAGTGATCACAAGAAAAAAAGGGAGATTTTCAGAATAGCTTTTGATTCAGACGTTAAATTTAATCTTGTTCCAGAAATAAAGGTTTATTAACCCTACTCAAACAGAAATAAAGTCTCAAAATATAACCGCGTTTGACTCAAAATGAGTTCAAGATTCACAATTCAATTGCGATTAATGAGCTGCCTACCGCTGTGTAGCGCATTGCCTATGTGACGCACGTATATAATGGCATAGGTTTCAGCAATCGCTTTATTTATTTATTTTTTAAACTTAAATGTGCGCTCAAAATCGTCTTTGTGTCATTATTTTGTGACCTATTCGTGCCTGTCAGTTTCTTACTTTGTGCTTATGTAACGCGTGTGTGTTGTGCTTGCTACCATATGTACCTGTACGGTTCATGAATTGTTATTGCTTTCTTTAACACTCTAAAAAATGTGGCAGCACATTTTCCGATCAGCCTGTACATGTTCTTCATACAGAGTGTTGCAATTTTCATTTTCGCTCAAACATATAACTATAAATATTTTCAAAATTTAAAGCTTATTTAGTAATTTTTGAATTAAAACCAATTTTTCAGACAACATCCTTCACGGAGAGTCACCATTTCTAGTGATCAGAGAAGTCTGACTGTGGATGGAGAGGTCTCTGGTTTGACTGCCGGCTCGGGCATGGATGTACTTTATTTATCTTGTCCTTGTCCATCCTTTGTGTGTTTGTGAAGTGAATGGTTTCCTAACCCATAAACGAATCCTTTTGGCATGTTCGTACTGAGGAAGTCTGACGTCACACAAAATTTACTGTACAGTTGGAGCAGTGAAGTAGCGTTCTCCAAATTACTAGCCCAGCTTTCCCAAGATAGCAATACCAACATCTTTCCCATTAAAATGGCACACTTATGTCATGCTTTATTGAATAAATTTTAAATTATATGCCTCTAAGTCAGACTAATATAAGTCACTTTATCATTATTTTGTAGAAGCAATTATAAAAATTTTTTGGAGCATACAAAGGCTGGCACTCACGTGCTTATACTACTAGTAAATAGCTTTGAAGGATTTTTTCTTAAAAATAGAATTACGGTGTTATGACTCAATGCGGAGTAGGATTTGATATACAATGCATTTTAATAACCTGAAAATTACCATTTTTGGACTTACATTAGTCCTCTGAGGCTCAAAATTTATGACAGCTGCAGCTTTCGTTCTACAAAAGAAGACGCATAAAATCTCCTTTCTTTCAACTTTTATGTATTTTTAGTTAAAGAGACAACTTCTGTCTGCATATTTATCACTTTCAACGTACTCATAATTAAAGTTTCAGGCAGACCTTATTAAAAAGGTGAAAAGTTTGACTGCTTTCCGATAGTGTTCAAAATGTTCCTCTGTCCGACTTTTAATGTGAATTATTGTAATAGAAGAAGAAAACTTCCGAAGTTTCCTACATTTCTTCCATTAGGTACTTTCTCCTGGGAAGAGACAGGTGCTGATGGCAAAGATCACGCAGGGCAGCAGCTTTTCAGAAAATGAGATAAGCAGTAGAAAGGACGTCATTTTCCTCCGAAAGGAATAAATCAGGACTGAAAAATTATTCTTGGAAGGAAAATTGAAGTACTTAAACTCGGAATGTGATTATTTTCTCGAAAATGATATTCGATTTTTATTGGTCTTTCCGGAGAATGTGGGGATTAAAAATGTATCATTTTTGATTAGTTGACCTAATTTTAGATAACCTGGAGCTTGTTCGTGACGTGATGTGGCTACCCAAATAACGCCTGTGTAGTGGAAGCTGTTTAAGAGGACATTACTGCGAGAAAGTTAATTCAGTTTAAGTACGTGCACATTGTACGAATTCAACGTTGAGATGTATTTATCGACTGATATGTTAGTGGTTATAAGTGTCTTAGCAGGAAGAGAATTCCACAAAATTCGTTCTAAAGTTAAATTTACTCCTTTGAATTTAGATAGACAAGTAGTATTTTTCTTTAGTAGGCATGGCGCTTTTCCGTCGTACCTAAAAAGATTCCGTCTAAAAAATACTGATCTCTGCAGATGCAAATCTCCAACTGGAAATCCTTAACAATACATTCAGCAATGTATTCATACTTCCTTATTCCATCTTCGTTCTTCAGGCTCTTGGACTCAAAACTAAAAAAACTATTATTCTTTCTATTTTTTTTATATTTTGGATAATATTTTTTCCTTTAATTTCATTACTAAAAACTGCAACTTTGTGTTTTTCTTTTTTTATTACTTTTTTACATTGTTTTATTTTAATTTTTATTTATTTATTTACTTAATTTCTTTCAATTCATTTGTTATCATTTATTTACGTTTTTATTTATTCATTTATTTATTTTTTTATATTTGTGTTTTATTCATTTTTTTATTTTTTTTATTTATACATTTTTTTCCCTCTTTTTTTTCATTTTTTTTATTTATTTATTTATTTTTCATTATCTTCATGTAAATATTTTACTTATATGTAAGTTTTTTATTTGTTATTAACCAAAATTATTTTTCTTCTGCATAAACCAAACTTGAATGTTTTCTCCAGTGAGTTGTTTAGTAAATTTTCACATACATATACATGACGTATTGCCTTCTAATCTCCAAAGACTGTTAAGTCATCACTTTTTACATTTATTTTCATTATTATGCTCATTATTTATTTATTTATCTAATCCAAACGTAATCGACTTCTCCATAGTTAAGAACATGCTACTCTATAGAATGGACTACAATGGAAAATGTAAATTTCCTATTTGTCATTAAAGGCATCATTTTAAAATCACCTTTCATGGGTATCGGTCACCAGCCTAAAAAAAAAAAAGCTTTTATTGCTCTAAGAGCAAATGGATACAAAAGTTTCCTTTAAAATATTGAGAAACTATAAAACATTTTAATTTGCAAAAGCTTTTTTCATTATCTTAAATATGTGATTAGGCCCAGAACAACGCTACTTCATGGAAGAAGATGCATAAAATTATATCTGACTCTTTTTGAGTACTTATTCTTAGAAAAAGAAACAAGCTAAGTAGCTTTATGCATTAATGTGCAAGGTCAGAGAGCCAAGTGGCACCTCACTGAGTGCAGCAGCGTCATGCTGGCTTGCAATAATGTTTTCTTCGCTTGAATTTGGAAGTTTGCTCGGGATAAGTGCTATTAGTGTCAAAGCAATGTTCCAGCAGTCGGAAGACATAAAAGTTTTCGCTGACCTTATAAAAACTGGGTGTAATGCATGCCATTAGAATAAGAAGTTATCACTTTTCGGAAATCGATCTCTGAAAGCTAATGACTTAATTTATGCCCAAAAGAATGGCTGCAGAGAGTAGTTTGGAAATTAGAGAATTAGTCTTGTTTAAGGAAAAGTATTTTGATAGCTTCATTATATACAGATAAAGAAAGTTGTGTTTAAAAATGTGTGCAATACATTTCTTGACTTATGAAGTCTTTTGGTTTTCTAAAGCAATCACGAGTGCTTTTGTTTAAATCTCTGTTTAGTACACAGTTATCACGTGAGAATCACAATTTTTTGACAAACAGGCAATTTGAGTCGTGAGTAAAGTATAATATTATTAGTTCATTTTTGTCTAAAACATAAAACATTGATACCGAAATGTCACTTTTACGTGGTACGACAAGGCTGATTTTTCTGATGACTGTGTTCTGTGGGCAACAGCTAAGAAATTAAATTGTTTTTTAGGTTGTTTAATTAATTGTTTTTTTTAATTGTTTTCGATAGGTATGGTTTTACTTAGCGTTGCTTATCTAGCTACAATACTGTTACAACGTGTACTACTGTACAATGTATTTTCCAATAATTTGGTCTCTTTCCTTAGTTTTGCAGTTATGGACATTCAGTATTTTTAAATTATCCAAGTACTTCTGAAACTATTAATTAGTCGTAATATTAATTAACAACATTTGACCCAATTTTAAAGCATAAGTATGCTACACTATGACGTATAGTTTGATACGCTTTAGTTTTGCACTAGTAAATGCTTTTGCAATGAGTTTAATCATGCTTATATTTCAAATGTTTTTCCTCACTCGGTAATTAGACTGAACAGTAAATATGCATAAAGTTCGAAACAGAAGCATTAATTATTAATAAAATGTGCAAATAAGGTTAACTAAATTCCTGTGTGCAGTTATTCTTAAGCACCCCACTTAACGTGCTTTTTCATTTTGATCGAAACTTAAGTTAATTGAGGATAATGTCTTTGTAACTTTTCAAAAGTTCAGTAATCCATTTAGTTTAGTTATCTCTTTATTGTTTTTTTAACAGTTAAAGTATTTCAAAGTATTTTCTTTAACTATTCCGCGGTGTAATTTTAGAATAATGAATTTTAATGAACTCTTAAAATAGAATGAGCAAGTAAATTGATATAAAAGGAAAAATAAAGTGTTGGGAAAAAAGAGGCAGAATATACAGTGCGTTTCGAAATGATAGGTCCACCAGTAAAAACGAAAGTTATGCTGGGAAAAAAAAGGTTGTATTGTGTACAAAGCACTATTTTATAAACTACATTACTTCATTCAATGTAAAATAGCTCATAAATAATTTACAAATAATAGGAATAATGAGGGAAACTAAAATTAGATGAAACAGCTGTTTCAAAAAGATAGGTCCACTGAACCACGCATCAAATAAATGTTGAATTAATAAGAAATTTTTCTGTTTTTTTTTTTCTGAATAAGCTCATAAATCCTATTTGGCATGGTTTCTACAAGTTTATGCAAACAATTTGTCCCGATTTTTGACCATTCGGAGGAAATAACCCTTTTTAAGTCTGCAAGTACTGTTGTACTGTCTTCTGCCTGCATACACTGCTCTTGCGAGCATACCCCACATGTTTTCTACTGGATTCAGGTCGGGGCTGCAAGGTGGCTAATCGATAATATGTACAACATTATCCAGAAACCATTCAAAAGTGGACTTTTCAGAGTGCAGAGGAGCATTGTCCGGTTAGAACATGAAGAATGAGCCCCCAATGGGTTCTGATTGTGAGAGAAAATATTGTTCAAACAGCTTGTTATAGCCAGCAGCATTCAAACGATTGTTTACAAATGCTATATCAGTTTTTCCTGTCCCTCTGAATCGGGCACACACCATAACGGAACCACCATCAGCTTGCCTCTTCGAGAATATCTGTCTATCGTTGCGCAGATCGTGCCAGTAATAATGCCAACCATCTGGACTATCCAGGTTGAATTCCTTTTTATCACTGAATATCACACGATGCCTATTTTGTTTCCAGGACATCTCTTCCTGTGCGAATTTCAATCTCTTTTCTTTGTGCTTTTTAGTCAATTTCGGAGCCGCTTTCCTTTTCCCGTAAAGAAAATTGCCGAACTTCTTTACCGCTCTGTGGACTGTAGATTTTGATATTGAAGGGTTTAGTTGTTTGGCCAAAGTGGATATGCTCATTATTTCTGGATTTTAGGTCCCTTACGATAGTGCTTCGTTGTAGGGGTGTCACTTTTGATTTGCGGCCAGATGATTTTTTACTGCTATAAGCATTTCCAAATAGCAAAAAAATGTTTGCAACACTTTGTGATCTGTTTAAAAGCTTACCTATTTCTCTGTTCGATTTTCCAGACTGTTTTAATGCATCAATTTTTCCCTGCTCAACCAGCGAAAGACTGCAACGACAACCCGTTTTGTTTGACTACAAAGTGCTGTTCAAATCTGTTTAAATACCTCCACAGCAGCAAGCATAATCCCGTAGTAAGACTAAGCAACGATACTTATGCAAATTTTTGGAAATAAACGTGGTTGGGGCAAAATTTCTGAAGGTGGACCTATCTTTTTGAAACGGTCTGAAAATGAAAATTTGCATCAAATAAGAAGAAATGATTCATTTTTTGAGAAATTTCATCAAACATAGTTTTAACAATTACAGATATATAATCACTGTCAAAAAAAGTGATTTTTATTCTCAATTAAGAGTCGAAATTGTGAAAAATAAGGGTGGACCTATCATTTCGAGACGCGCTGTATATGCAGAGGGGGGGGGAATAAACTCAGATTTAAGAAATCTATTTCTGTCACTAAATGCATGTTCTTAAATTTATATTTACAAAGATAATAATTTGTTGTGAATAAATGTTTAATGTATTTTATTTTGAGTTGCTGTTTTCGATTTGGAAATTTCAATGAAAATATTAAAATATTTTATGCAGGTATGTATTAGTAAATTTCTGAAAAAATATTTAATCTGTATGAAGGCTGAAATCTTCATCAGAAAAGTACGGTTGCACGTACGGTACAGTAAGTGAAATATATTTAGGCAAACACTCAAAGTATACAAACTTTCTTACATTCTATGACTTATGCCCGTGGCATAAAACGCCCCCGTGAAATTTAACACAAAACTTTACACAAACCAGAACTTTGAAATATTAGTAATTTTAGCTGATACCATGTTTGGCCACCATTCACATTTAACTTACATTTCAGAAACCTGAAACTGATTATTTTTTAAAACTGATTAATTTTTACTGCCGTGGGAAAAACGTTATCGTTTTTAATTCCTTATTTTTCTTCTTCCTCACAACTGTTCACGTAAAACATGACCTGATGTTCTATCATGAGCATCATTATAAAAAAAAAAAGAAAAAACAACCATAGTTTACTCATTAACTTTCGAGTGAAATGTCTGAACACACAGTAGAAATATGAAACTCAGCGTGTAAAACGCCAACTTTACCTAGTGTAATATAATGGTAAAACAAAGAGGCGTTTCAATCACAACAAAATTATTCGTCATACTCTTTAACTATCTAAAATCTAAAAAATCAGTAAAAAAGCATGTTTGATTATGCATTAGTATTAAATATCCCCTTTTATTTCCCTGAGAAAGGAAAATTATTCGTAAGTATCAATCTTTACCCTAATTTGAAACTTTTGAAGTAGGAGTATTCTGATTGTATACATTACGTTTTAAGACACTTACTTGTCAGATTTGAAAATTCAGTGAATCCAACACAGCCCTAAATATGCCTTATAGTTCAAATGACTTAGTATGAAACTATTTCTACAAAACCACCTTTGATTTCAAAGAGAACTAGACCTAAATTGAATTCATAACCTTTAATATTTTTGGATATTACGATTTCATTTATTTTGATCTAAATAGCTAAATATTTTTCGTTCATATTCACTTCGAATATTTTTCAGCTTTCATAAGTGTTTTATAATGAGATTTTCCATTATGCCATCTTTTCAGCTTATCGATATACACATTTCTGAAGGCAATGTATTATATAAAGCGCTTTTTGATTTCCGAGAAGATATCAGCTGGTCGTTTGAAGATAATAGTTTTCCAGTGTAATGGATAGAAAAGGCATCTATGCCAGTAGTATTTGATGTTTTCACTCTATTTCTAGGTAAGTGTGTAAGAGTATAATGCAGGATTTTGCAATGCTCTTTGAGAAATAACCTTCTGAAGTTTCTTTTGTAAAGCTTCCGTTTTGGTATTTTTACATTAATTTTTATTTATCATCGCATTATAGTAAAAGAAGGGTCTTTATGGCTGCTACAAAAGATATATCACGCGTCATGTTAGGAGAAAAGGGTAAAATTTGGATGAAGTAGCAAAAAATGCTTTAAATCATATTAGCTACAAACAGCAAAATTACACAGTCCAGTCACATTAATGTGACCACTTGTCAGAAGCCTGAATAACCACCTTTCTCAGAACGGACTGCTGCGAGACGTGCAGGAAGAGAGTGAATTAGGTACCTGAAGGTGTTCTCTGTGATGTTGAGCCATGCCGACTCCAATGCCGTGGCCAGCTGCGCTAGATTACGCGGGTGAGGATCCATGGCGCGAATAACCCGATCGAGATGGTCCCGCAGATTCTCGATTGGGCTTAAGTCAGGTGAGTTTGCTGACCAGGGTGGAACGGTAAACTCATTCTCGTGCCTTTTGAACCACTCATGTTCAATTTCAGCTGTATGGCACTTCGCATTGTCCTGCTGGTAGGTGCCATCATCCTGAGGAAAAACAATATTCACATGGGGGTGGGCATGGTCCGCAAGGGTACATGCGCCCTTGAATTGATCCATCGTGCCTTCTACAATGATGAGTGAACCCATAGAGCCCCAGGAAAACGTTCCCCAGACCACAATGCTCCTGCCTTCAGCTTGGACCGTGCCGACAATGGCTGCAGGATGTTTGTTTCCAATGGTTTCACGCCTTCTAAGGCAACATCCGTCTGTCCGGTGGAGACTAAAACGTGATTCATCAGTAAATGCTACCTGTCGCCAGTCAATAGACGTCCAGCTGCGGTACTGGCGTGCATATTTCAGGGTTCCTCGTCAATAGACAGTATCCAGCATAGGTGCATGAACCAGGCTTCTGCTTCGGGAGCCCAGACGCAGCAACGCCAGCTAAACAGTAGTGTGGGAGACGATGTTGGTTGATCCTGGGTTCATTTGGGGGGTGGGGTCAGTTGCTCAATGGTAGTCGGTCTGTTAACACGAATACATCTCCGCAGCCGTCGTTCACCTCTGTCTTTTACGGCTCCTGGTACACCACATTTTCCACGTTGCTGATTTTTAATAGTCCCATTTTGCCATGCACGGTACACTTTTAATACGAGGGCAAGCGAACAGCTCAAAAATTCAGTCATTTTGGAAATGCTTACACCCTTGGCCCGAAAGCCAATGATCATACCCTTTCGTACGTCGGATAAATCTCTTCGTTTTTGCATTACGCCAACGATAGAAATGTTTTCCAAAGCCCTCACACACCCTTTACATACCCTCAACTACACTGAGCTACCAAGTGCCTTCTGTGATTGGTTATTTATCATCGACGTCAAAAGTACGTGGTGGTCACATTAATGTGACTGGACTATGTATTAAACGTTTGTTTATGATACAGAAGAGGGGGAAATATCGAGTCTCGTCAACTTTCTAAATCAGTTCGCAACAGTGGGTGCCTCTGAAACTCAGGTAGCTGTCGATATTCCTATAGATTCGGCAGAAAAATAAGATTAGCGCACTCGGTTAAACGATTTTTTTTTTCTTCAGTACGAAAAACGAAGTAAAGTGGCAAAATTATTAAACTTCATTGCTTGTTTAAAACTGAATTGTAAATTTAGTAAAATATCTCAACATTGGGTACATATGAGACAGAAAACATAGATGAGAAGAAACAGGCAAATAAGAGAGAAAATTATATTTGAAGAAGAAAATTGAAGAACAAAATCCGCATAAAAATTATCGAATAAAATCGTTGATCTACGAAAGTAGTTGATAAATACCCAAAACATTCCTTCATCAAATAGAAATTTTGTGTCACTTCTATAGGGCGGTATTTTTTCGCCCTTTGTCTTCGTTTTTGTGTTTACGTTTACGAATTGGAGCCGCACCATGTTTGCGCAGTTCTCGCTGGTGCGATAAAATAGTTTTAGCTACCAGTGTGACGACATACTTGACTTGGCTAATTGCCAGTATTGAATCGTTTACTTCAGAAACCACCCAAGCGGCGAAATTTCTTGTGAAATGAAAACATTTATGTCCTCACGTTTCAATATTTAATAGCGATTACAACAATCTATTCTGAAAGAAATATACCTAAATATGGATATTTTTCAGTTTAAAATATTGAAATCCTAATCGATTTTTTCATAAAAAATGGTAAAAATACTTTTTCGAACTTTTAGTGCTTGTCGCTTAAGTGGTTTCTGAAATAAACGATTCAATTGAGTTATGACAATTCCAGAGTATTGATTCGAAGACATGGAAAAAATGCAGCCCCTGGATGCTGTGTCTCAGCTGATGCTTGCATGGTTTTCACAAGTCCATAACGTTTATTTTTTGCCGTGCAAGTCTTTTTTCATACATATATTTCTTTAACTATCAATTAACTAATTTCATTGGACCTGAAATAAATCGACAAAATGAAATCTTTCTTTCCCCTTGAATCGAAAGTTTTCCTTAATTACCAGTTCCAAAAATAAATTCTCGCCTCAGATCCGAAAAAGAGAAATCTTTATCGGAAAAATGATGACAAAGATAACCGATGCAATTTTCTATTACTTTCAAAATATGTTTCAGAACGCAAACTCAATATTGATATCTTAAAGGGAAGATATTTCTGGTGACAAAATATGTCATGTGCTACGAAACTAGATAAAGTAATTAATTATACATGATAGTTTCGAGCAAAATCGTCGTTTTATAGCATGGAATCAAAATGAAGAAAAAGTTTTCGTCAAGTAATGTGACGTTAAGCGTTTGTTTCTGATTCAGAACAGGGGGAAATATCGAGTCTCGTCAACTTTCTAAATCAGTTCGCAACAGTGGGTGCCGCTGAAACTCAGGTAGCTGTCGATATTCCTATAGCTCCGGCAGAAAAATAAGATTAGCGAACTCGGTTAAACGAATCGATACTGTTCCCTGAGGTGCAGTAACATGATTTTTTTTTCTTGTTCTGAACGAAAAACGAAATAATGAGTGGCATTTACTGTGAGCCGCCACAGCTTATTAAAGAAATATTTTAGAAAACATTTACAACAAATAAACAATGATTTGCGACCGAAACAAAAATGGCACTTTTCTGAGAGATTTATTGGCATTTAACCCTACACTGCATAGCGTTGCCAATTGGATACATGGACTAATTTTCCTTATTACCATGCATAAGGAAACTCAAGCATAAAAAGCAAGTATTAGGTATCTTTAAAGCAAATATAACCATCTATCCTCAAAATTAATTTTTAAAAAATGTGTTCCAATGGTTCCTTATTACACTAAAAAACATATATGTGTCTTTCAAAAAACAAAAAATCATGCAGTGTAGGGTTAATAAAAAAGGCACATTTGCATTATTGGCAGTGTTTTAATGGCTCCGAAATTACAAAATAGGCGTTTAATCGCTTCAGTAAGTTTATAACTTGATAAATTATTTAGTATTCTGACGCAATGAACTAACTTTACCTTTATACAAACGGACGAGCAGCATTCATCACCACCGGAAACTATACTCAGATTATTATAAAGTCATCCCTGTCCCCCTCCCCCAAATAAAACATTTTCTCTGAACCAAGGCAATCTCTCAAAATTCCGGAATTATAAACATTGATTTTACTATTATTATTGATATTATTCTGATTGCTGCTTTTCTTTCTTTCTTTTTTTTTTTTTTGAAGAGAGAGAGGCTTATTTTGCTTTTAGAAATCAGAATTAACTGCGAGAAAGAAAGTTTACCACACGCATTTGCAGTCTTAGGCAATTAAAATAATATTGATCATGTGCTAGAATGTTAAAAATGGTAAACAGGAAAGTATGCTCGTATAGTTTTTGCTAGAATTTCTTGTTTGTTTCTGTCCCTGTTTTATTTATTTATTAATTTTTTGTTTATTTATTACTTTTAACTATATTTTTATGGTACGCAAAACCTTTCTTCTTGTCTTTTTATTACTATTATTTATATTATTATTCTTATTTTAAACTTTTTCAGAAAATCACTTGATTCAATCCCCATGAGATTGACGTAGGTAGATCACATCATACACAATCAATTTAGAAGCTTAAAAAGTTCTTCAATAACAACATTCAATCTGAAGCCCATAGTTTGCATGCAATCCACTGATTTCTCCAATCATCTTTAGAGAAAAATCATGTGAAAAAAACTGAATTATGTGTAAGATACGTAAAAAAGTGTAATTTACATTAAAAGACTTCCAAAAAAAATGAAAACAGTGAAAAACTTAGTTGTTTCTATTAACACCAAAGTACAGTAAACTCTTGATTATTCGCCGGGCGGATTATCCGTGAGAGTCTTGGGAAAGAAACAAACCCAATTAACTGATTTCTTCGGAAAAGCGCAAATTTAAATTTTGTTTTTCCTTAACATTTCTTAGCCAAGAGTGCGGTGTAGTTTATTCAATAAATTATTTTACCTGGGCGTTATCGTAAGTACTACTTCTTCATAGATTTTATATGCTTGAGAACCACAAATACAAATGTTTTTTTTTTTTTATTTTGTACCTATCGTCACTGTTTGTATATATCGCGTTTTAAGTGTAATGCAATTATTTTTAAGCAAAAGACATTTTTTTATCTTTTTTACCCTTTATTTTAAGCTTTTTTCGGATTATCTGTGATTTTCGTTATCCGCGAGACCCATGCCACTTAATTCCGAGGCTAATTGGGAGTGTACTATACAGTATTTATAGGTTAAATGAAAACACGTAAATTTGACATCAAAAATAGCTCAGACAGTAAAACGTTAAAATAAATGCGTTAAATAACCTTCGACATGACAATTAAAACTATTTAAAACTAGTTACTTTGCATTTGTAGATCTTCTAGAGACAAAAATAGAAGATCACTAATATCAACTTCAACGAGCAAACAAATTTCCTAGTACAGCTTCCAACAATGATAACGCTTAAACAATTGTATGTAAACACACAAAACTTTTAGAATCCCTTCTAAATGTTACCAAGTCTTCCATCCTGCTCTAACCGTTTAGTTTTTGAAAATTTCCACCAGTGTGGCAATATGAATCGTTTCCATTCAAATCCTGTTTTCTTTTACATAAGCTCTCCCTGCTTGATTAAAGAAATATATTTCGCAACTTTAAAAAGTAAACATTTAAAATGTACTTACGCACATTTTATTAAAATCAACTTAAATGTGAATATGGGATTGGTGATTGGTACTAGCATTTTGCTAAGCTATTCAAACAACTTCCTGATACAAAGCAGCAAATACAACAAGAGCTTAGTATAAACTAGCTGTTCCAATATTTACACTTTGTTTACATACATTACAACCTGCACTTTCTAAACTGTTAAATAAACTCGGGGTTTTAAAACTTTGAACATGAGTCTTTTATTTCGCAGGATGTATCATGGAATGCAAACAAACTTCAGAGTTCGGAACTATATGATCCTACCTCAAACAAAGGATTGAGGGAGGATCAATAATCTGCTGTAACATAATGTGTAGTATCAAACGCTGTTTCGTGGCAGCTTCCAAAACGTGTAATCAAATAAATAAATATGCAGGTATGTTTGGTTAATTCTGTTTCAGCTTTGGCGAAACTAAAGCCGATTCGGGAACGAATTTTGTTAAGGCAAATTTGCTGCTTTCTTTCTATTGTGTTACATTTTGAAAGCTGAAATATGACTTTTTTAGTTTAAAAGTAGTGGAGAAAATACTCGCTTATCAAAAGCATATTTGGTAACCTGTAATGTAGAGCTTTTTTTTGAACAGATTAATATTTTCAATATGAAATTAACAGTATAATTGGCCGAATAATGTCAATGTTTGCCTACTCTTATAGCTTCTACAGGGTTTTTAAATTTTTATAAGGAAAGACTATCAATAAGTCTTTGAGCGGTCAATAAAACTGTCAGTAAGGTTCCTAAAGCAATGCTATGCAAAAATGGAGGAGGTAACAAAATTTCTGTAAAAATTAATACAGAACAGAAACACAAATAGCAACCTGTGCACTAAACAAACGTTTTTATTCTCCTGCGAAGTAATGGTTGAAAATATGATTTACGTTAAGCTATCTTTGAGGTACAGAACGAATTTTTAATAAAGGTTTCAGCTGAAACAGGAAAAAGATAAATCTTTATCAAAACGTGTTAAATTAATTACTGTATCTTTATACCACATGGGTACAAGAAACTTTTTGGATTCTTTCATGCTTAAATTAGCATATTCAAATACAATTTTTAATTTTTTAAACATTAAAGTTGAAATTTATTACGAAGAACCACGGGTTTTATAGATTTTTCATTTCTAAATCGGCAAACATTATTTAAAAATTTAATACTAAAGACTGGAGCGACAATAACAAATGATCTACATGTCAGAAATTATGTTTGTCTTTCAATTAATGACTCCCACCAATGACACTTGAAATAAGTTTGCTTGCTCAAGTTAAATGAAATAGAAGCTTGTGTATACTTCGATTCTGCCATGCTGAAAATCTTGACAAGAAATAAACATTTTTTTAAAAGATTAAGTCCTGTGGGAAATAAATGCCCTTTTCAATTTTACTTATATAAATAAATCCGAATTATATTCTAGTAAGAGGCTTCCATTTTTAATAAATAAAAAGAAACTAACTACATATCCTAGCATCACGTAAGTATCCGCTGCAAAATTGAGCTACAGTTTCGTCACTTATGGTTGAGTAACTGAAGAAACAAAATATACATTTCCAAAAAAAAAACATTTGAATTCAGTTTCCTCTAACTTTAGATGTTTTTAAAAAATGAAAGAAAATCCTTGTGACTGGCTTTTCCGCACAAAACTTATACATAGTATTGGTTTTTACTCAACTTAAAACACATTTCGCTTCTGAATATTTTACATTACTATTATTAACGGAGATCTAATATCCTTTAGAGTAAATAAATTTAGTTTATAATCTTAAAAGCATAACGACAGGTTGTGTCATGATTCCTCAAAAAATATTTTAGAAAATAAATTTCAATAATCTAAAGCTTTGAAAAATACTCGAGCTGCATATTACAGTAATGAAATAAAATATGGGTTTCAATTTGGTAAAAATCTTTTTCCATAAGAATCCGACTTTTATGAATGAGAGACCCAGGAATCCTTTTAAATCGATTTTTCATTTCCAGAAACTCTATGATTCAATAAAATTTTTCGTGATGATATATCTACTTCCCATTTAACTTCATAACTCAAGGATTTCTTTTCATATTTATCGTTGCAAATTTATTTTAGTTAAAGGATTCAGTGGGTATGTGGGTAGGACGAAAATTGAAACTCATTAAGCTGCTTATAGCCTTTTTGAAATAAATGGATAAAATTTCTAAAAAATCTGTTTACACTACGATCATTTTTAACTCTCCTGGTCAGAAAATTTACTATCCACGAAAATTTCTGAAAATATTTTGCTTGAATTGGTTAAAACGTCTTTATACTTTCTAACTTCCAATAGATTTATGAGTTCTAAACAAAATTTATTCGAGAGCCAAGTCAACATTCCACTCTTAATGTTGAATAGGGTGTGTTATATAGTTTTTTTTTTCATTAATTGTAAGATTTTAATCAAGAAGTTGCTCGTAATTTTCTAAAAAAAGTTTGTTACATGCATTTACATATATGTGAACACATATGGACAGTTTTTCATTAAAACGTGTCATTTTGCACCCCAAACTGTTAAACATTTCACAAAGAGTGTAGATCGGCATTTTTAGATAGTCAAGAAATGCGTTGTTGTTAAATTGTAAATGTTTACAAAACACCATGTGTTTCAGAAGTATTGAGGGTTAAGTTTTCGCCAATTTTTCCCCACAGTTTTACCAAATTTTTGGTTCATGAATCAATTGATTAATTAATACTTCATTGAATTCTTTTTAAAGTTCCTTTAAAATATTTTTCAGAATAAACATAAATAGTTTAAAAATAACTTCCGAGAAAAACAAGTATCTAAAATGTTAGGAATAGTGCTTATAGTGTCAGTTTTATCCTCTGTCTATTTTTGCCGTTCATTTGTTAATTATTATTGCACTGTATGGTAATGATATGGATGCTAATTACATTTTAACAGCTGACAAGACATAATATATCGCTGCCTTCACTACAATTTTACATTTGTTGAACAAAGGGAAACATTTTATGGTTGCTATGAGTCTGGAACAAGAAATTGCATTTTTCTGGAGAATTTCTCATACAAAAATATATATTATACATACTAACAGAAACACATATTAAATGAAAATGCATTAAAATGTTAACTTGAACATTACCAACAATTGATGTTATTCATATATTGTTCTGTGAATGAATTTACAGTTTCAGTAAGAGAAGTATCATATAATACTTTGATGCAGCTCACACCATGCATTATCAAAGTTCTTGTTTCTATGTGAGATATTGAACACAAGAAACTATTTAGGAAAAAAAAGCTTTTGCATATAAATACTATGCATTTCTTAATATTTTTGTGCGCGAAGAATTTCAAAATTTCCAATTTTTTCCGAGAGGAAATAAACTTTTCCGGAAAAATCGAAAATACTTTTTTTTTTAACCATTTCCATCTCTGTCAGTGTTCATAACTTTACTTAAGGAATTATTAATTTGATAGTAGAAAAATTAATAAAACATATTCCTTTATTTCTCTCGCCAAAAACAATTAGCAGACTTTTCCAAATATGTTTAATATTTTCATGAGCAGATTTTTTTTTTTTTTTTGCAATATGTTAAATAATATTTCATTTAGTTTAATTTGGGTCTTAAGGTAAGGAAATCTCAAAATGTGTTGTTGTTATTTCGTCTGCGTTTGTCGAGCTACTTTATTTTTTTTCCTATGCAAATAACATGTATTTATTAAAGCGATGTTAGCAGTAATTTTTCCCGCATTGGGAAAGTATTAAAAAAAGAGAAAAAACGTACACACATACACGTTTAAATGCTAAATTTTATTCAGAAATATGAAATGTACTGCAAAAGATAAAATTAAGAAACTAGGCTAAATGAACAAAAGTAAGCCGTAGGAAAAACTCGAACAAAACAACTTCAAAGCTGAATTTTTAACAAAAAGAAAAGCGAGAGCCATAATCTCTTCAAAACTTATTTTTCTTGTTTAAGTAGTCTGAATCATTATCATAGCTTAAGGCCGATATGGTAGGTAAAAATATATCCTGGAAAATTTAACTTCTTGACTCTCTGAAATGATTAATGTATGCAAGAGGAAGATAGTTAATTTTTCATTCATTTATGTAATAAGCGTAATTAATACAAAGAGTTAAAATTCACAAAATATTTAATTAAATGCATAATGTGTTGCAGGGCCCAAGTTTTTTGTTAAGAGCCTCTGTGACTTTGTGATGTCTCCATTGAAGAAATCTATGCAGAGGCGGACTGGCCGTAGAGGCCACCTGCCCGCGGGCAGGTGCGCCCTCCGGCCTGTGCGCCCTTGCGCCCTCAAAACGTGTGCGCCGTCGTTTTTTTTTTTTTTTCTTTTTTTAATTTTAAAGGTTTGAAAGCAACCCCTAACAGTTTGAACAGTAACCCCCTCCCCCCCTCACACACACTGCCAGTGCGCCTTCAACTTTAGTAGATTACTTATTTTTTACTTTTTTCCCGTTTGGAACATGTAAAAAGTAGTCAATAAGCGTTATCAGAAGGCGGTTCTTATTGTACTCCAGAAGTGATAGGTGGTCTTTAAGGTTATCTCATCCAAAGTTAGCTCCCTCCGGTCTGTGCGTCCTTGCGCCGTGAACAAAGCCCCCCCCCCTCCTTTTTTTAAAAATCTTTACGTTCGAAGCACGGAAAGCAAAATATAAAAGATTGAAGAAAATGGTTACACTCAATAATTTACCTGTTATAATTAGCTTTTATTTATTGCGTTACAGACATGATAGGTTGTCGGAAAGGGGGATCTTTGCCAAAAAAAATACAGCACCTTCCAGGTTGTACGCCCTTGCGCCCTCGAACCTGTGCGCCTTCGTTTTTTTCCACCTTACTTTCGGAGGGTATGAAACAAGGCAGTCCAGTCGGAGGGGGGGGGGGGTCTTAATCCAAAGTGAGCGCCCTCCAGCCTATGTATCATTGCACCCTCGAATCTAGTTGACTTGGGTGCCCTCCCTCTCCCCCCCCCCCTTCTTTTAATTCGAAGCGAATGAAACAGTCTATAAAAGTTTGCTGCAGGAGATTATAATTAATAATGTGCTATAATTAACTTTAATTCATTGCCCCCCACCCGCCCCCAGAGGTGATAGGTAGTCTGGAAGGTGGACCTTTAACTAAAAACTTCCTCTGGGCTATGCGCCTTCGAACCTGTGCTCCTTTGGGGTTTTTTTTTTTTTTTTTTTTTACTCGAAGCACGAGAAGTACTTAATAAAAGTTTCAGAACAAGGTTCAAATGAATAGCGTAAAAAATAAACTTTGAATTCATAGCAGCTCAAAAGGGATATGTAGTATGGTCTTAAACCAAAGTGAGCGCTCTTATTTTTGTGCGTTTTCCTCTCTCTTTTGTGTGTGCGTGTGTGTCAAGTCAAAGTGTCAATCTACCTTGACTGAGGTTACGAATTCTTGTGGGGTGATGTTGGTTAGAGAAATCGGTTGTCAAAAGATTCTTCAGAAAGGTATTTTTATGATGTCAGAAAGCTGCATGAGTAAGCAATTGAATTGTATTGCACTGAAAAACGTGTACTACCGACAAAAATGTTTATTTTTCTCTAAAATAAAATTAAATAATGATTTACTGAATATTGTGTTAGTTGATTGACTTGCTCCTTCCTATTTTCATGAGCATTTAAGCGGATCATCAAAACAGCAGCAAGTAAGTAAAAATACAGCAGATAATACCCTTAAACCGCTGAATCTATATATCCGCACCATACTTCTTTATAAATCGCACAACTTTTTGAAGGTAAACAATAAATTGAAAAAAAACAATTTCTGTATTTTAAGCACAACAGCTAATACTGTCTGTTTGCGTATTGTGCGCCTGGCAGTCACGAACGCTTCCATTTGAAAAAGGGGAGAGAGGTTTAGGATACGTACTTCCTGATGCCTTCTGTTTTTGGTCGCTTGCTACTTCCTTGTTGCATTTCCTCCCTATTTCGAGAGAGTCCGAAGAGACTTGGCGCGTGCGTAGATTCGACGGAGGTCTCACGAAAATTTTTTAGACAGTATGTAACCATTTAGTGCAGGATGAAGCTCTGTTATGAAGCCCATTTATTTGTGAATAATGGTTAAAATTGTATTTTATTTAAATCTATATACGTGTTCCATGGTGTGCATTATAACGATCTTTTATTGTTTTACACGATCGGTTTTAACACAATGAGGGGGGCTAGCAAATTATGAAAATTATTTTTTTTTTGTTCAAATTTCCGAATTCACATTGCTTATCTGACTAATGAGAGACAAGTTTGGAAAGTACTAGCAATGGTTTTGGAGGGTTTAACTCATAGCAGTTAGGTCAGATTCTTAATTTGTTTAAGAATACAGAATCGAGAATTTTTAAAAGCGTTTGAGACAGAAATCACAAATAAGTAATGCAATTTTTGTTAAGCACCAGAGGTTAAAGAAATTGCAGCAAAAGAAGTAACTTTAATTTTTTAATGAAAATAAACGCGTTTAAAATAGTGCGAGATGTATTTCTGTGAACAGAAAGTTTTATTTATTGGTGTATTATTTTAAAGGATTTCATCTTTTTAGCCTTAAATCAATTTAATAACGATGATTTTATCTAGATTTTGCTTTTGTTATTATTTACGCTTTATTGGATACCCTGCATGAGAGTAAGTAAAAAATTTCCGTAAAACATTTCAGAATGTAACACGCTCGTAAAAAATATAACTTTCATTGAGAAATGAGAGGAATAAACATCGTCATTGTATATTACTATCTGTTTTCTCAGGCATTGCACGGTCTAAAATAAAAGTTTTACCAAAAGACGCATTTTCACCAATCAGGCTCAAAAAAAGAAAAAATTGTGTAAAATTTCACGCCAAAGTGAAGGAATAGCTATTTCAAAATTTAAATTGAGACCTTATCGGATTTTTTTAAACACACCTATCTCCCCCTCCATATGAAATTTCTGAGTAGGGGAGAGCGGGGCTAAAAGTTCCGTTTTTTGATCAAGCTCAAAATTCGTTTTGAAAACTTTGTTCTAGAATTAATATTCCGAGGTTAAAACTTAGTATTATATGTCCCTTTGATATACAGACTGTTTTTTGAGTTGTATTTTGTAAGGTTTTTTAATAATTAATTTTATAGCAAGTAAAGCCGAAAAGGAACAACTAACCCCGTCTTGGGGCAAGTTGTTCCGTGGTTGGGGCAAATTGTTCCGATATTAACAAGACGATGAATAACGATGCTGATTTCGAATTTAACCACGTTGCGAGATGAATAACTCCTTAAAAACACAATTTGTATTAAAAAAACAATGGTTGATATTAGTATGACTTTATGTACGGCTGTATGACTGTATGTACGTATGTTACGCATGTGCGTATGTAGGTATGTCGCGTAACTCAAAAACTGTATACCGTAGAAGATTCTAATTTGATATGTTGGCTTTGAGGGAGGTCTAGTTGTGTACCTCCCCTTGTGGTTGCATTCGAATGTTCCCGGGGGGGGGGGGGGCTTACCCTTCTTTGGAGTAAATCAGTTAATTTTAATGTAGACAAAAGTGATATGAATTGGCGCAATCACTTGACGATATATCACCAAGCTTTTGGTCGCCAAGTGTTTGACGCCAACTTGGTGACAGCTCGCCAAGTTGGCGACAAATTTGCCGAAGAAAATGATTTCTTGAATTTCGGTTCAATTTTTGCGCTATTGGCGATATTTTGCGAAAAATCCACTGAATGCTGTTAAAATCGGCCATATTTAGAAAATTAGTTTACGCTCAAGAAAAAAAAATGGCAACCCATTTTTATTCAACTTTTTTTTTTACCATTTATTTTTTTCACGCTAATTAGAACAGACGATTTCTGTAAATCCAATTTGAAATTGATTTTTACTAACTTAAAAACGCCTGTATCTTTTTGCCGGGTGAAGCGGTTAGTAATTTCCAAAGCTGCGCGAGAAAATTTCCTTTAGGACGTATTTTCTTCGATCTTTCTGATGAGACCTTTGCTTTGAGGCTTTTCCTGTTACGACGGGATTTAAAACTTTTTTTGGCGATTGATTTCTTTTTTGCACTAGATGCCGGCAAAATAACTTAATAATGCAGTCGGGACTTATAGACACGCGTTGCTTGACAAAAGTTTTATTCTCAAGGTAGACCGTGCAAAGCCGGGCAACTCACCTAGTAAATAGTAAATTATAACACATTAATATGGTAAAATACAGTTAATACAGTGCAACAAATGAAAATTACATATAATAACTAACAGCTTCAACAGCTAATAAGCTGAGATAATTGGTTCAGTCTTCAGTTATAACAGGGAGCTATCTAGAACTTCTAATACGATTCTCCGAAATTATGACTTTTTAATCAAAGTATGAAACATATTTCGATAGCTTACATGGTTCGCTTTTCGAAAATTTTATATCTAATATATATCTATCGGATAGACTGAATATTTCTGGATTTATGTTTGATGAAATCTCACTTTCGGTCTTCACAGTAACATATAATATTTATTTATATGTGTATTAAGTCACTGCATCACTGGTTCAGATGAATAGGGCAAGACGTTTCTTCAGGATAGTTGCTAATTTTTATGGGGCAAGTTGTTCCACGGAACAACTTGCCCCAAAAAAAGGGAACAACTAGCCCCAAAAGCATATGTCTTTAAAACATTAAATTATATGTTAGATAACGAAACATAAATAGTTTCAGCGTAGGATATAAGGGTGCACAATCTATCTTCATGTAAAAAAACCAAAAAGCTAAACATTAACTATTCGATTTAGGGCGAAAGACCAAAAACACCAAAAACAAAAATATTTACTTTCGTAAATCAGTAATGCACGTGCTCGGCTTTTGATACACCGGACGCCACTGGGCTGGCTAAAATGGCCGCCATTTGTGCGCTATAACATTCTATTTCACGACGTATTTACAAAATACATGTATCTTTTTTCTTAGCTGAGTTATTTCAAAGGGAACAACTTACCCGCGGAACTTTTAGCCCCGCTCTCCCCTACTGAAAAACCTTTGTGACAAATTTGGCAAAGATCCGATGGAAACTTATTGTTGTTATCTCCCCAATATAATCCCACAAAACTGGCTAACCAGGCAGTATAACTAAAAATTTAAATTAGACCCTTTTGGATTTTTTTTTTTTTTTTTTTTTTTTTTTTTTGAGTTTCGATGTTCCGAAAATCTTCAATGTGAATTTCTGAGCAGCTAAGGACTTTAGTACGAAATTTGGTAAATATCCGGCGCAAACTGTGGATTTGTATAAAAAGCATACTCACCCACACCCAAATATTCACACCCATTTATTATGCAGGTTTAACTTATAATTTAACTACGGTATACTCCCAATTATCCGCGCAATTGGGTGGCACGGGTATCGCGGATAAAAAAAAAAAAGGCTGAAAATAAGTGATAAAAAGAAGATAAAAATTGTGTTTTGCTTAAAATTAATCGTGTTGTGTATAAAAAGTGTTACAAATAATGAAGATAGGAACAGGATTACAAAAAAAAAAAAAAAAAAAAAAAAAAAAAAAAACGAGACCCTTGTAGATAATTGCCGCAGAAAATGTGTGTGTGCGTGTGTCTGGGGGGGGTGCTATTTTGAAGTGCGCCCTTTGGAGGTTTGGGTTAGCGCCCTCATGGGGAGCCAGTCCGCCCCTGAATCTATGAACAATATTTTTAATCGCAAAACGTCAGGCTAT
Organism: Uloborus plumipes; assembly: GCA_038373865.1. NCBI lineage: Eukaryota > Metazoa > Arthropoda > Arachnida > Araneae > Uloboridae > Uloborus > Uloborus plumipes. The sequence goes on from JAXGGA010000268.1 coordinate 134,728, forward strand.
TTTTAAATCGTATAAGTGTCCTTAAATGAATAGTTTATTTCAGAAACCAGCCAAACGACAAAATTTCTAATTTTTTAAGAAAACATTTATTTCTTCACGTTAAACAGTTTAATAGCGATTACAACAATATTTTCTGAAAGAAATATATCAATATATCTATATATATATACATATAGATTTCAATTTAGAATACTGAAATCTTAATCGATTTTTAATAAATAACGGTAAAAATACATATTTGAATTTTTAGTGTTTGTTTTGTCGTTTGAGTGGTTTCTGAGACAAACAATTCAAAAATGTAGAGTTTAAATCCAACGTTAAAAATGCACAAATATACAGGTATACTGCAGACACGTGTTTCGGAGCTGCAAGGAGCCCCTTTTTCAATGCAAGAAATGTGAGCTTTAGGATGAAGAATCATCTGATAATTTTTTTCGGATGATTCTTCCCGCTTTTATCGGATGATTCTTCATCCTAAAGCTCACACTTCTTGTATTGAAAAAGGGGCTCCTTGTAGCCCCGAAACACGTGTCTGCAGTATACCTGTATATTTGTGCATTTTTAACGTTGGATTTAAACTCTACATCTTTCGCACAAAGGTATTTATTTTCTTCAATTCAAAAATGTTTTGCATTAAAAGAAAGGCTATAAAATTGCATTTCTAAACTATGTCAGTTCAAGAATTAAATTTAAACGTTAGATCATAAAAAAAACTATTTTTATCTCTCCCGAATTTGTTCATATCGGCTCAGCTCACATTCCTCAGAAAATCCGCATTTTACTGTTGAGTAGTAATTTGTGGGTAAAAAAGGCCTAAGTTTTTTTTTTACTTCTGGAGGTGACGTTTTTCTAACCAACTTTATCCCTGAGTAATCCTCCACACCTCAGACCTATAGGAACGAGACCGCGTCTGTTTTCACCTGATTACATTCAATTAGGGAAGGAGGGAACTTTTTTAGTCGGGATCGAGACTAATGTATTCTTTATTTTTCTAATGTAACCTGGTTTTTGTTGAATAATACACGGAAAAAAATTTATTGTTGTTTTTACCGTATAATACTGGCAGCCGAAGTTCCAATTTAAAACTGTATAATGCACAGTAATATATGGTAAAACTAGCAATTTCGCAGTTTCTTACTGTAAAGTGGGAAATTTATAGTTTATTGCCGTAAAATTTAGCTGTAATATACTGTAAAAACAACAGTATAATACTGGCAGCAGAGGTTCCAATTTAAAACTGTAAAATGTGCGGTAATAAACTGTAAAATTAGCAATTTTACAGTTTATTACTGTAAAGCTTTCAGTTTTACAATTGTAAAGTTAGCAATTTTACAGTTTATTACTGCAAAAGTAGCAATTCTAACAGTTTATTACCATAAAATTAGCTTATTATACTGTAAAAACAACATTCAATTTTTACAGTGTATGCATAGCATTATATTGTAAAGGCCAGTTTTTTGCGGCAGTTACAATATAATAATATTGTAAAGGTTGTTGTATTTACAATGTAATTTTCACTTTCTGCGATGTTAAACATTCATGCTCATGTGTGCATCGGTTTGCCTGTATTTTTATATTTAAGAAAAAAGTAAGGTTAATATAGCAGCAGGTGCAGCTTAATAACCGTGCAAATTGCAATAAAATTTTTGATGAATTTTGTCAAAAGATTACGTATCCGCTATTCGGAGACTTAGTACGATACTACGATATGGTGTTCAGTCTTTCATGTGTCCCCATTAAAGCGCTGATATTTGTTTGAATCTTCAGGCATCATTATTAGTGCCCAACCTCATCAGAAGCATAACTTAATTTGAAAAAAAGTAACTTTCTATAGGGGCTATTAATGGACATACTAAATTTTAAACACACCAGAAATAGAACCTCCTGAATTGGTCAGCCCAACAACTTCTGCCCAATAATAGCTACTCATTTTCAATGCCTTTAACAATCTGTCCATTAATTTATCACAGACTCATTAAAAATTATAATTTGAAAGGATTTTTCCCCCAAGAGGGGAAAAAATATCAGATGATAAACCCCCGGAAGAGATATCAGAGGGTAAACCCCCCACTCAAAGTCTGTAACCTTTCTGAAGAATTAAGAAACCTTCCGAATAAAAGATAGTCTCGTTACGGCAATAATTTGGAAACTTTCCAAAAAAACTCAGATAAGGGTAACAGTTCGTCATCCTCCTGTTTTACCAAAAAAGCTCCTGGGGTAGTTTTAGAAATATGGGAAAAGTTAATGAAGCAATCACTAGAAAACAGATAAACAGCTTAGTTGCTTGCAACTCTCGCAAAGCTACAGTATCCAGAGACTGCATATGCCCTCCTTTGAGCCGAAGTCAAAGAGAAAGGTCCGTCATCGAATTGAATTCTTCCAACTGGAAACTAGAATAATTTTCACAGCAGTCAGAAATTCGGATTCATGCACCTTGTATCAATTCAGAAATGACCAGTAACTTTTCGGAATTTTCTTACATAACGTGTTATATCAATCCGTTTTTTATTGCAGTGAATCAAAGGACAGTGAAAGGTTATAAAGAATGTAACTAAATTTTTAGAAAAGACTAATCATGGTAGCAAGTGACCTGGCCAAAAAAATACTAGAAATAAAGAAGAAAAAGGGTAGGAAGACTTTATTAACACACTTCCTAGAACACAAATATGTTCACTGTAATACATTTTGTCGGTCTCTACCATTTTGAATTGCAAAAACTCGCATGCAAAGACAGGTGTACGTGACAGCGCGAAATATCATGAAGAGCTCCACTTTTATCGTAAAAAATGCATTATCTTCATGTGTTACATAAGAAATCACGAAAAAAAAAAAATACTATTAACGAGGTTATGGTATAAGCTTGTTTCTCCAGAAAAAAGAAATTGTAACATGGTGCTTATATGTATCGAGGGCGATGAATCTAATGCTGGGAACTAATTTTCCGGAGTTTTTTTTATTTTTTGAGACGTAGGCTATTGAAATATTTTGAAATGGTATATTTGAATGGCGGTAAGTCTCAATGCATTGAAAAAATGGAAAATTCTCATGCACCTTTTAAACACCTTACGTATTATTTCTGTCCCCTGTTTTTTTTTTTTTTTTTTTTTTTTTTTTTTTTTTTTTTTTTGCACCTTTTAAAATATTTTACGTATAATTTCTCTAGCTTGGTTTTTTTTTCTTTGTCACTACGCGAGATTTTCCTTATTTGAGAAATTTGAGCCATCATAAGGGAGATTTGAACCCACATAAATTAAAAGTTATAGAAATTATGCTGAAATAACCACATTTATATCTATCGAAATAGAAATGCTAGTTCAAGTTACAGGAAATAGTCATAAATCTAAAGAAGTATCATAAATGTATCTAAAGATTTAAAAAAGCAAAAAATCTGAGCAAAAATTTCAGCATGACTTTTTTTGAGCCACTACAGACTCTAAAAAAAAATTATGTAAAAACAAAATATTAAAGCTACATGCTTTCACGGGTTACTTAAAATGATAATGGATTACTACGTATTCATTTTACCATTAAATGAGTAGGGGAACTGTTGTTCAAGCTTAATTATATTGATTTTCATATAAAATAAAAAGTCCTCCAGTTATAATAAAATGCAGACTAGCTAATGATCGAGGAAAGGAGGAAAGTTCGTTCGTTATCTTAATATGTTTTCTAATGACGTAAAAAGAAAATTGCATTTGTATTTAGTTTGATTAAAATAATACAGAAGCATAAAAAGTTTCAAATGAACATCTATATTACAGTGGCTATATTAAGTGACTTTATTGTAAGTTAAGAACTTTTTTGCTTCATTTAAATCAAAAATGTTTCTGTTTAAAACTAGTTGAATTTATGTATCCTTTTTTTCATATTACGCCATCCAATGAAAGTGAATGGAACCGTTTGAGCCTGGTAAAATCTCCCACAATTGATGTGGGACAATATTTCCGAATATATATTTTAGGAAATATATTTAAAAACTTATTATAATAAAATGGTAAAGAAATAAATAAGAAGTAATTTGAGTACACAAATAACTTACTTCAGTTTATGTTAATAGCTAAAGGCACAAAACAGAAGAAGCAACTACAAAATATGTATGCCAGGAAAAAGAAAAAAAAAACTTTTAATTTTACTTGATATGACGCAATTTGGTGCTCTTCGGTCAAATAAATATTTAAAAAAAGATAGATTTAAAACTTTAAACCTTCTTTCCAAACCTTCAAACCAAATTCAAAGCGCAATATTTTCTATTGAATTAGAACCATTTTTTTTTCTTTTTAGTTCAGACCTTTTATTTTCAGTGAACAAAAATAAACACTATTTCAGAATTTCTGATTGTTATGCATTTTTTCCTGAGTGATTTATTTAAATTTAAATGTCCTTAAATCTAATATTTTATGAAAATGCGAATTTTCAAAGAAAAAAAATTTTGTTCAGGCATTTTAAAAACTGGGAAGTGGACGGCCTCTTTTATGTTTTAATCTCTTAGCTAACACGTTACAAATAAATTTTTATACGATCCCGTTTGACTAAAACATATCTTGCTACTCTTCAACTAATGGATGCTCCAAACGATCTCTCGTTTGAAACGATCGCTCTCCTAAAAGCAGTAAAAAGATAAATAAATAAATAAAAGTTCTTCTTTTAATGGCTTTGATGTGTTTTTTCATCCTGATAAAAGGTGGGTGCTTTGAATCAGGCAAGCATTCCTCGACATTATAAAATGCATATCGACCTCTACCAAAACGAAAAAAAAAAAAAAAAAAAAAAAAAAAAAAAAAAAAAAAAAACGATAATCGGCCCATTTTGAAAAATATGACTTGAAAGATAATTTATTTAGGACAATACTCAAGGCCACACAAAAGGCCACGGGTTTTGTCGTTGTTCTTTTGTGTCCCTCATTGAGGGAAAAAAATGGAGTATTCAAAATTGGTTGAACCGGTTCAATGAATTTGCGTTGTCGGAAAATAAGACAATACAAACTTATACGAGGAATATGTTAAACACTATTCAGTGGCTTATCATTATGCTGCAGCAAAGAATAAAAACTCGTTTTGTAGATAAACTATCACGTAGGAAATCTTCAACTGATCTTATTTCTTAACTAACAATTTCTTATTAACAATTGCGAGTTGATGATAGTACAGAAAAAATGGGCGTATTTCAAAAATAGATTTAAATTAGGCAAAATTAATGAAATAGGTTATACGTTGAACCTTGCTGTGTTATTATATACAACTGCAAAATAATGGTACACTGTGAAAAATGACTTGTATTTATAGTATAATACAGCTAATTGAATAGTAATAAACTGTAAAAATTGCTAACTTTACAGTACTAACCTGTAAAATTGCCAATTTTACAGTAATAAACTGTAAAATTGCTAAATTTACAGTTTATTACCGCGCATTTTTCAGTTTTAAACTGGAACCTCTGCTGCCAGTATTATGCTGTTGTTTTTACAGGATAATACAGCTAAAATTTTCGGCAATAAACTGTAAAATTGCTTACTTTACGGTAAGAACCAGTGAAATTGCTAGTTCCACAGTTTATTACTGTGCATTTTACAGTTTTAAACTGAAACCATGGCTACCAGAATTATACTGTAAAAACAACAGTTAATTTTTTGCAGTGTAGACTAATTATTTTTTATAAAATTGGGAAAGATAAGAACCATTAAAAGCAATAACATATGAGATAGAATTTCTTTACCGCAAAAAATAAGTTTTTGTTTTACAGTATACAACTAAAATCAGAGGTTTCGGTTTAAAACTGTAAAAGCGCAGTAATAAGCTGCAAAACTAGCTATTTTACCGTTTATTACTGTAAAGCTATCAATTTTACCGTTTATTTCTGTAAAATTAGCAATTTACAGTTTATTACCATAAAATTAGCCGTATTATACTGCAAAAATAACACTGTAATAACGGCATCAGAGGTTCCAGTTTCAAACTGTAAAATGCACAGTAATAACTGCAAACCAGTTATTTTACAGTTTATTACTGTAAACTATCAATTTTTCAGTTAACTACTGTAAAATTTGCAGGTTTTCCAGTAAAATTACAATAAAATTAGCTGTAAAAACAACATTCGTTTTTCACAGTGTTGTTAACTGATCAGATTTTGTGCTGCACACAAGTTAACATGGAAAATAAATCAAATGTAGTTAGTGCATATCTAACCAGGCAGCGTCGTGATTAGTATCTGCGTAGCTTTTAGAAGGATGTCAGGTTAGGTTTGCCTCACATATAGATACTGTTTTTCAGTTGCTGCATTCTTTTTATTAACTGGAAATGTTATAGTTTGCAATAAACTATTTTTCAATTTTAGTAACTAACACTTTCGTATTGTAGATAATTGATTGATCTTTTTTTTTGGTGCATTTTCCAGAACTAATTGAGGAAAAAAGTACTACACAAAAGTAGGGACGAGAGAGCACTTAATGCACAAAAAAATGTAAATATTTAAAGCAAAAGAAAAATCGTAATATTATTTTCTTTAAAAATATGTATGAATTTAGTTAAAAACTAACTATTTAGGGACTATAAGTTTTAAAGTTAAATAATAAAGTTTCAGGTGTTTTAACAAAAAAAAAAAAAAATGACACCAAGTGTTTTAAACGATAATTTATTTTTTCTCCTAATGTTACGACATTAATGTATCAGTGTCGTAACAAATACAAAATTTATGAATTAATTATTTTAGATGAAAACATTTAAATAACATTGTCCGAAATATATTCCGATTCCAAGTGGAATGACACGATTCTTCAACACACATCCTTATTAAAATACTTTCAATATATAGTCTATAACAACGACAAATCCCTAAAAGAAGAAATACATTTTTCAATGTATTTTCCCTAATTCATCAATTTATAAGACTTCACGATTAATTATAAAATTATTAAGTTGCAACTTTAATCAAACATTTGCGACAATGCTACACAAATTAAATCGCACAAAATACTCCTTAGCAAATAAGAAATAGAAATTTCCGTATCACTTTTCAAACAAAAAGATTCCGAAAACCAATATTTAACTAAAGTTGAAACTGTACCCAATCTTCTCCTTTTATTCAGCTGTGAAAATGTTGCCACAAACATAGGAGTAGAATTATTTACTGTTTTATTCAGTACTACTGAATTTTGTTTTTGCGCTTTCGGAAGAAGAAATTTTAATGACCAACGACCCGAGAACATTACTAAATAAACAAGTATTCCACTAACTCCTTTGCGTGGACACTTATACTCTGCTTCGTCATTATTTATTTGCATTTTATTCAAATATTCTATTCCAAATATTTACTTCCTCTAAAAATTTCACGAAAGCCAAGCAGTACGTATCTTTTGTTTCCTTGAACTTTTGCTTCTGTCTCTCTCTCCCTCTCTCTCTCTTTTGTGCGAGTATGTGTGTGTACATGAAAGTTTCTTAGTATTCAGATCTTTATAGAAAGTATGAGGTGAATTGAAATGTTTAAATTCATTTCTCGATATGGAACTTCAACTAATAATTATTAAAAGAGTTAAAATTTATTATTTAAAAAGTCATTTATGTTTAATACGAAATAGGTCATGTGTGTATGTTTTTTTCTCTCTCTTTTCCAAAAGTGGACTTCAGAGATTTTTTTTTTTTGGTTTCACAGAAAATAATTCAGTTTAAAAGAATAACCAACTAAAATTTCATCCATAGCAAGCGATAGTTCATAGACGGCTAAAAAAATTAGATCTTCTCATTTACAAAATTACTGCATTTCAATTTATTCTCGGTATTTTTTTTAATCGGAATTTTAAATTTCATTGAATTGAATAAATATATTCTATTTATTGTAAACTACCAGAAATGTTATATTTAGCGAGTTATTTAGTAGGGTAAAATGTAGTTTTCTTATCTAGAATCTGTGAGTACGCACTCTTGTCGCCGATTATTTTAATACAAAAGCTCATACCTACTTCAGGAAAGTAATTTCGTACTCATTTGTATGGTATACTTTTTTGAGATAAAAATGTAACAACTTCCGCATGAATGTCTGTTACTATTTTAGTTTGTATTCGATTAGAAAATCAAAGCTTTATTTTTAAATGGCTTCTGGAACTAATAGATGACTTGAAAATTACGGTACAGATTTTTAAGAGATCGCACCAGCAGATCATAAAGTGCTTTAGTTTTCAATTAGTTTGTGCAATTTAAATGGTATTTGAAAGGGTAAAAGATGTAACTGAAATATTTGCAAAAATCGAATACGAAACTTCAACACAACTAAGACTTTTCAAGCTCGGGTAAACATTAAGAAAGTAAAATCTTTGGTTGTGAAAGAAGCACCACCTGTTATGTTAATAACGTGGTCTCTGGTTTATATCCTCGTTTTCGCTTTTATTCTGACTCCTTTTTTTTCTTTGGCTACTTTATCCCAAGGCTATGCTGTTACCTTTAAAGCGTTTTGACTTCCGTACTTCCTCACTTTCTGTCAAACACATGGGTATTGTCATTTCCGGGAAGAGTTGGGTCATTTCCAGTTCTAGTGCTTTCCTGATCCTTCTGGAACATTCCATAGTTTCAGGCAAGTACTACAAAAGGCCATGCTATAATAAAACAATACCAACAGCACCATTGACATTAGAAATGTGTTTTACTAATTGTAAGTAAAAGGAAAAATCTACTTCTGTGACGCCATACTGAAAAAAAAATGTGATTTTTTTTTGTCTCTAAGGCAAAACTAAAAAAAAGGAGTCAAAATGAAAAAGCCAAAATGATTTCAGTCTAGCAATAGCAGAATATTTTAGAATAAATTTTAAAGACGAAAATCAATCTGAATGTTGAAAGACATCAATAAAGTGAAGCCTCACATAGCTAAAGCCTCTAACAAAAAGTCAACCACACCTTATTCAACACAGTGAAAACTGGAAATAGGAACGTACATATTGTGTATAAATTATTTTAAAAATAAATTACATTGTAATAGTTTTATCATTGTTTAGAGGTAAAATATTTTATTTTTAAGGTTTAGGTCTTTAAAAAAAGAATGACGTATGCATATTATGATATGTAAAGTGATGAAAATCCGTGCTGTATTAATTTCAAACATGATTTCTCAAAGAATTCAAATATTCTTAAAAGAAAATATTCAGAAAAATATCCACCATCGCTTATTGAACATGGCCTAAAAGGATTCATTAAGTTGTAACTTTACATGCGTGTCGAATTTTCCTGCAGAATAAATTACTTAGGCAGAACCTTATTATACAGTTCAGATTTAAGTTTAAATTTCGCAGAGTGAGAGAAGCAAAAACAAGCGAACATACACGAATAGACTTCCCATTAAACACTGCTTGAATTTTAAGGTTAAAAATCAATGCAATTGCTTTTCTCAGCCAATGGGAAGAGAGCACGAGCTTCGGAAAATCGATTCAAATTTTGTGCCGGCACGTCAAAAGTATTTCGCAGTTGGAAGATCTGAATTAATTATAAAGAATGTTTTTAAAACATGCGCCGATGATTGAGCTACGCTTGCAATTACTAAAAGAGGAAACGACGGATATTTTTCGGGGGAAAAAATCTTAAAACGAGTGGAGGAGTTTTCTCCCTGTGTTTCCCTGCTTCTAGAGGGAAATCCATCGTGGAGGGATGTTTCGGTATCATGAACTAATATTTTAAGAAGGCTTGTTTGATGGAGGATTAACGGAAACGCACGCCTGGAATGATTTTTTTTAATGTAATGATGGGATGAAAGGTATATTAAGGAGGAGGCAAAGCCGATGTTTATTTTAAGGAATCTTTCAAAAATTTCATTACTTTTCTTTAAAGGGAGGACTAATGGAATTAAAAACTAAATCATAAGGATGGAATTTCATTATGTTTCATAAAATATTTAATGCGTTCCTACTCATGGTTTATGATTTTTAAAATTTATTCGAAGCAGAATCCTAGAGGAGAGAGATAATGATGTTGTCAACATCGAATTAAAAATTGATGGAGAAATGGTATTTCATTTCACTGCAAAAAGAATTTTATTTTTAAAATTAGAGCCAAAATCCATACATACTGAAACTTAAATATAAGTCGAAAAAATATTGAAAGACAAGTTTTCTATTTTCAATGGCATATAAATTTATCTGAATAGGATATTATCTTTAAAATTTAATTCAAATTTTTGAATAATAAAAGAGCATTAGTGTATGTAAAAGCATTTGGAAAAATAAGCTTCTTCGAAGTAAATTTTTAAAGCTCTATAAAACTAATAAATGAAAGAAACATAATAATTGAATAAATCATCTAACCTCAATAAATTGAAATCTAATCGGAGACAGTTTGGACACTAGTTCATGTTTTCGTTTGTACATCGATTTATCTGCATAAGGTACTATTTTAAAAAGTTTACACCAATTTTAGAAAAGTAAAAAAGTATTGACATATCTAACAACTTAGGTGAAATTGAGCTTTTTTGAAATAGATTTTTTAAAGCTAAATAAAACTAAAAAATGGAAGAAAAAGTAATATTTGAATAAATCGTCCAGCCTCAATAAATTAAATGTCTAATTGGGTACAGTTTAGAGACACGTCCATTTTTTCTTTTGAATACTTCTTCATCTGCATAATATAAAATCGCAAAAAAATGTGCACCAATTTTAGAATAGTAAAAAAGTATTAACATATGCGACAGCTTTGGGGAAAACAAGCTTGTTTAAGTTTTTTTTAAAGCTACAGAAAACTAATAAATGAAATAAACATTATTAATTGACTAAATCGTACAACCTCAGTAAATCAAATGTCTAATCAGGAACACTCGTCTTTTTTCGCTTAGAAATCAATTTATATGCATAAGACATTATATTTAAAATTTCAGACCAATTTCAAAACAGTAAAAGAGTAACAGCGTTGGAGAAATATTGAGCTTTGTTTACCTACATTTTTAATTTATATAAAAATAAAAAATAAAAGAAAATCAATAATTGAATAAATCGTCCAACCTCAGTACATAAAATGTCTAATCAGGGAGAGTTTGGGCATTCGTTTTAAAAATGCTTATTATTAGTGAACTCTCACTTATACGCCGACCCAAAGGACCAGCAGAAAAAGGCGTATAAGTGAGAGAGACGTATAAGTGAACAAGCCTATTTAAAGGACTAAAACACAACAGAGTTTCTAATGAGAGAATGAATAAGAATGTTTCTATAGAAAAGGGACAGATTACCACGGTTTGGCAAATACTATAAAGTAACTACAATGATAAAGAGAAAACAAAAATTATAGTATACCTAATTACAAACTGTTCAGTTTAAAACTATGCATAACAGATAATTGTCCCTCTCCAAACTCTAGTTCATGTGAATAAAATGCCTTCCGTGAGCAATAAAGGCGAAAGATTCAAGAGGAAAGTGAAGAAAAATGCTTAATTTTTTTAAAGAAAATCAATAAAAATTTTTACATTTTAGGGAAAATTCGGCGCATAAGTGAAAGTTTTATCTTTAGAGCGACTCATAAACGAATGATACTATCATTGTTTTGCTATGAAAAGTGCTGGGACCATTTAAAATCGTCGTATAAGTGAAAAAGGCGCATAAATGAGGCGACGTATAAGTGAGAGTTCACTGTATATTATTGCTTTAAAACGGCCACTATCGAGGACCGCGATAATATTGAGCCTGATAATGAGACTGGTGCTGACCAATTGGGCAATATTAGTCCTGAGTGCACTGCTTATAAACCCAAAAGAAATACCTGCCAATGATGATATCCAGTTTGCGTTCAATGACGAATGTATCTTCCAGATTTCATTTTATTTTTTAAACATTTTTTGTTTTATTTTATTTTTAGTTATATTTTTTTCTCAATTATAGCGGCTCAATAAATGAACAATTGTTACACTCTGTTACTTTAAATAATGCGTATCAAGTTTAGAAATTTTACGTCGTCGTCATAGAAACCGTACGAAAAAAAGCAGATCCACTCTTTTTTTGATGCACTACTGTATTTTTTCATTTATTTTATGTTTATAGAATTAGGTTTGCGCTTTTATTTCTCATATCTTAGTTATTTCTAAACGTTAACAAATCCAGGCATGCATCAATAAAGCACAAATCCTAAGAAAAAAGACTGCTTTATTAGCCTTGATTTTTCAATTGCAAAATATTTCGTACACAAAGCAATTTTAATTGTTTGCATTTAAAAATTGCTGCAAAGCTAGTTGGGAAAAAAGTCTATAGAGCCGTAACTATGACAACCATAAGGAGAAAAAATAAAAGAAAGTGGTAAAATATTTTGGTTTCATAAACCAGCTCTCGTTACACAGGGTATAATTAGAAGTGTAGGATTAAAATCAATTGCAAAAAAAAGTTGTAAGTACTGCCTCAAAAAGAATCTGGTGTGGACCCCACACTACTTCCTTTTACGCGTAAATTTCTTAGTAGATGCCTTAAGTGTTAAAATAGTGTTTGGAGTGAGCAAGATAACAATTCAAACATTTACAGCTCTAGCTTGCCACGAAACAATGCAAAAAAAATGTTTTACGATGATTAATTTTCTAAATATCGCCGATTTTAACATCATTCAGTGGATATTGTGCAAAATGTCGCCAATAGCGCCAAATTGAACCCAAATTTAAAAAATATTTTTTCGCCAAATTTGTCGCCAAGTTGGCGTCAAACACTTGGTGACCAAAAGTTTGGCGACATATCGCCAAGTGGTTGCGCCAATTCATATCACTTAAGTTTGCATTGAAATAACAATGATTTACCCCAAAAAAGGGGTAAAACACCCCCCTTGGAGACATTCGTATGCAACCACAAGAGGAGGTGCAAAACTAGACCCCCCTCAGAGCCTACACACCAAGTCAGAAGCTTCTACGGCATATAGTTTTTGAGTTATGCGACATACATACGCACATACATACATACGTACGTATATACAGACGTCACGAGAAAACTCGTCGTCATTCACTCGGGGATGGGTGAAAAGGATTTTTCGGCTGGAAATATGTTGGTAGGTACATTATGCACGTGCTGACAGGTCGAAAGAACTACTCAACATTCATTCGAGGGTGAGCAAAATCAAAATTTAGACCCGAACTTGAGTGAATTTTTTTTTCGCTGTCACAATACTTCCTTTACTACGTAAAAGGAAGTAAAAAGAAAGAAAAGGCAAACATGCAATTAATTTTATATTTAACATTTTTAACCGACTTCAAAAAAGCGGGAGTTATTAATTTGCATCTATGATTTTGTTTGTTTACTTACGTAAGAATATTCTTATTTGGCTTATCTTTTTCAACTAGACTTTGACTAGAAATTTTTAATGTCAGTCTTGTACTATGTCGCATTTCTATGTTTTATTTTTTAAATATTTACTCTAAAATTAAAATAATAGAAATAAAACATGAAGCCTACTTCAAAACAAGGAAAAAATGAAACTAAATTCATGCCAAAAATTGTGCTTAAAAACAAAATATAAATTCACTCTATAAGAAGCATTAATGCTACTTTCAAACAGATTTTTTTTTAATTGACTAAAATGTTTGCATAAAAACGTATATGTCCGTAAAATAATCACAAATTTAAATTTAAATAAACCTAGAGCTTAAAACAGCTCCTTCCTCAGTTAAACCATGTTCTTATTTTCCTCAATGTTCTCAATAGTGTTGCAACAGTTACATTTCGTTCAAAGTATTAAGCCGAAATAAATTATTTTCATTTCAAGTGGAATTGAAGTTTAGAATATGAATACGCTTTTCTAAATATAGTTTGCAATCACCTGGATGATGGTTTTGTTTTATTCAAACATGCTTTAAATACAGCCCTTTCCCCGCAATCATTCCTTCCTTTTTTTTTTAATGTATACTCTTACTCATCGAATAAAGTGCTTAGTTTTGGCATTAATCGTTCATTTATTTTTTATTTATTCAATATATAGTTTATTTATTATAAAATTACTAAGGGAAAAAGAACGAAACAAATAAACGAAATAAAAACGTAACCATGGTAACAACATGAAAAGTTGATTTCCGTTGATAAAATATTTCATTTTATCTTTATTTTCAAACAAATTTTATTCTCAAGCTTAAACATTTTAAAATCGTTTGGCTTGCTTTGCTGAAGGCAAGCCTTGAATTTCCAGGATTCTAAAAGCAATTATTACAGATCTTCTAATGCTCGTAGAAACTTCAAACTGACATCATTTTAGCAGAAAATTTCAAGCGAATGACATAAGACTTGAAAATGTGTATGAAATATTTCTTCCCCATTTTATCGCATTTTCGCTAAGAATAGAAAAAGAACGAAATAGAATTTTTGAAAAATCGCTTCGTAGTTCCCCATGCTACAAACTAATTTTGTGCCAAATTTCATGAAAATCGACCGAACGGTTTTGGAACTACGCGCGTAACAGACAGACAGAAGGAAAGAAGGACAGACCCACCTTCAGCTTTATCATTAGTAAAGAAGTTTTTTTTTTCTAGTTTAAATGATCATAGACATGGAGGTATCTTTTTCGGCAATACTAATTTGTCAAAAAACTTACGCCATGGAAAATGAATGCAAATGTAAAAGACTAACATACAGAAAACAAAACAGAGAGAAAAGTTTATTAAACTTTTCCCAAGTTTAAAGAAAACTCTTACAAAGTTTCAGCCTTATTGAAACGCCATAAAAATCCAAGAACACAACACCCTCTGCGTATTATTTCTTACATCCTATAGATAATCTACCCTTTCGGCATGTATGCTGTGTCGAAAGATTGATAAAGTACTGGGAATGAAAAATAGAGCTAGACCTAAGCTTCCAGCGATTCTCCTTGGAGAACTTAAAAATGTAAAGACAAAAGGAAAAGAGCTGGACGCAGAAGTTTTTAGCCATAAATCAAAGCAAAACACTAGACAAAGAGGAATCCTTTGTTCTACTGCAAAATATTTTATGTTCAGAGATCCTTTTTAAAGCCTAAGTGCACCATGGAACTTTTCAGTTCCGTATCTAGTACACTACATTTCCATTTAAGTTTCGGATGCTCAATGTATAAAAACATTTCTTTTTATCATATTATTATGCTTTCGCAAAGCATTTGAAAACATGATTTAATACAGTAAGGTTATAGCAATAAGCTATTTCTGGAAATGTAACGGGTAGCTGGTGCATCCAGCATATCTTAACAATGTGTAGAAATAGAGCAGTAGCCAAACATTGATATTATCCGGCACTATATCCTTTCTGAAATTAAATTACTAAGAAATACGATAAATAAAACAAAAAAAAAAAAAGATTTTAGTGTCTAAGGTGTCTTAGAACACACAATTTTTGAATTTCTGAAAAAATAAATGCCATGCATTATTTCACTCTAAACAATTTGATACCTTATTTTTAATCATTACACAAAAAAAATTATCGAGCTATCGTAAAAAAAACGTAAACTATCCCCAATGAGTTAAATGTTAACAGCAGCCGCTTAATCCTCGATTTCTAAGAAGTCTATTTCTACAATTTTAGCACGAATGAAATCTCTAAAAGCGTTTTACTTTTTTTTTCTAAAATTTTTAATACGTGTTTCTATGACTTCGAAAATTAAACTTTTTCAAAAAGAAATAAGAAACATTTTGCCCCACAATTTTGGCAAATTTAATTTTGATCTGTACAATTTCAGTCAAAAATCTTTTAAATTTACAAAAATTTCAATTTAGGTTCAGGTTTTGAGAAAGCTATTTACCAATACTTTAAAATTAAATTTTGTAGTAAGAGAGAGCATATTACTTTTCCAACTTGAGAAAAAAGTGAGTTTTACTATTATTTTTTTACAATTACAAAATTGTACCATTTAAATGTATGTTATTTTCTATTTATTTATTCATTTATTTTGCTGAGATTCTCAGCTTTGGTTCAAAACTAAAACATTAGTCATAACATCATTTAGTTACAAGCTTTTAAATAATGGGTATTTGTTGCGTCGAGTTAACATATGACGACAACCTAGTCGGTTAAAGGATTAACATTAGGTTAAAGGTTATGAACTATAAAATTATGCTCAATGTCATATAAACTAATGTTTCGCGAAAAGCGCTTTGAAAAACGGTCGGATTTATTTTAGCTGTTTTTATTCCGTTCCTGTCATGTAAATGTAAGGAAAATTTTTATAACAAACTATGCGCTTTTTTTTTTAAAGACAGCAATTGTAAAATCTTTTTTAGCAAAATGATGTGCGCTTTTTATTTTACACTTTAATCTTGCTTCTGAGTCTTTATATTCTCGTTGCTGTATTGTTGAAAAGTTTTGAATAAAGTAGAGACAGGTGTTGCCTAGACTTCCCAACATTTTAGTTAGGTTGCACTTTTTTTTTTTTTGAATTACTGGTCTGTTTCCTGAATAAGAAATAATTCACCAGCATTACCACTGTTCTCTATCTCAACTTTAGTTACAGTAATACACCAATACTAAATTTTGGGATCCTAAACAAACATTTTGCATTTAAAGTAGGACATTGCTGAGTTTAACTTAATTTTTTTAAGCTACCTCAATCCATCAGTATAAAAATTAGCTGTTGGACTTAAAACAAAACAGTTTGAAGAATAAGTTAGGTTTGACATGCACTAGCATTGACGTACATAGGTCAGAATACAATAAGTATTTAAAAAAATAGTATCATTTATTAACCAATAACGAAGATTTAATTTTTGATGTGAAGATTTTTAGTTTTATTCATCTGTTTCTATTAACTAGATTGTCTAAAATGGTACAGAAATGTTTTTTTTTCTTTTGAATAGCTGCATTAAACCTAAATTAATTTTTAATTACCTCTGGAACTCTAATAATTAATTCAAACAAGAAGTTCTGTCAAGAACTAAACGAGCCTACTTTCCCGTACATCGACATAGGCATTGTAGCATCTGATCAATATTCTCTTGATTATCTAAAACTAAAAATTATGTCAAACATATCTTTTTGCACTTAAAGCTGATTTCTGAAAGCAAAATATACCCCTCTCATCAGATAAAATAGACACGTAAAAAGTAAATAAACGAGTCAATAAAGTTTTGTCACACCTTTAAAAGAATGTAACTGCTATAGTTCTTCCGTAGAAAAATTCCACAATCGTTTTCAAAAGAAAAAATAAATAAATAAAATAAAAGTACAAAGAACTTCAAAACACATTTTATCAAAGAAAGAAAAAAAAACTCGTTCGTTAATAAAATGTCTTGAATTTCATTTTTAATCCGTTGCCAGTTGTTAAATATAAATAAGGAATAAAATGCTCTCGTGAATGAAAAATTTTTGTTAACAAAAAAAATCGTCTGGTAAAAAAAAATAATAATAAATTAAACAAAACAAATAAATAAATATACAAAAAATCGTCTGCCCAGTCAGTCATTTTTTCTGAAACTGCATTTCCGCCATGTTTGCGGAGTCGGAGTCGGAATCAGAGTCCTCACAGAAGATTATTCAAAAAAGTACTTTACAATACATCATTTATCAAAACCATTTTCTTACAAAGTTAGTTTGAAGGAAATCCGCCTTGAAGTTCAGAATCAACATTCAATTTAAATTTCTCCGTAGGCGCTCATGTTAAAATGTTTTCTGAACGGTTCATCATTGAACGAAAAATGGTTCAAATTGAAAAGTGAAATATAGGAATGAGCCTCTCCGAGATCTTTCGAACAAAAAAAAGTTTATTCAATTCGGACGGTTCACTTAAAAGTTATTAGGTGGGGAAAGGTTGTTTGAACAGTTCAATGTTGAACAAAGAAAATGTTCAAACTGAAAATTTAAATACGGTAATGAAGCATCCTTGCTGAGATCTTTTGAACAAAAAAAAGTTTGTTTAAATCGGACTGTTCATTCAAAAGTTATTAGGTGTGAGAGCTTGTTTGAACGGTTCAATGTTGAACGAAAAATTGTTCAAATCGGAAATTTAAAAACGGGGATGAAGTATCCTTGCCGAGATCTTTCGAACAAAAAAAAGTTTGTTTAAATCGGACGGTTCACTCAAAAGTTATTAGGGGTGAGAGCTTGTTTGAACGGTTCAATGTTGAACGAAAAATTGTTCAAATCGAAAATTTAAAAACGGGAATAAAGTATTCTTGATAAGATCTTTCGAACAAAAAAAACTTTATTCAATTCGGACGGTTCACTTAAAAGTTATTAGGTGGGGAAAGGTTGCTTGAACGGTTCAATGTTGAACGAAAAATTGTTCAAATCGAAAATGTAGATACGGGAATGAAGTATCCTTGAAAAGACCTTTCGAACAAAAAAAAGTTTGTTCAAATCGGACTGTTCATTCAAAAGTTAGTATCGCGGGACCGGTTGTTTGAACGGCTCAAAGTTGAACCAAAAATTGTTCAAATCGAAAAATCAAATATGGGAATGAGCTGTACTCGCCGAGATCTTTCCAACAAAAAAAAGTTTGTCCAAATCGGAATGTTCATTCAAAAGTTATTAGGGGGGGACAGACAGACCGACAGACCGACCGACAGACCGACCGACCGACAGACCGACCGACGCACAAATTCCCCATCTCAATACCCTACTTTCAAATTTTTAATTTTTCGATATTTATTTCATTTTTTTGTTTCTTTTTGACTTTTTTTTACTTGGCGATATTTTTTGAACTTGGCGATATTTTTTGGACTTGGCGATATTTTTTGGACTTGGCGACATTTTTTAGATGCATTAAGCCAATTTTAATGCTTTTTTCGTCTCTTTTATTTTTAACGGGAAAGTAGGCTAAAAATGGACCAAGCTATTTATTTTGTATCACACGCCATTCTTTTGAAAATCCTTTCCAAAGCTAAATGTTTGAATAAGCCCTCCATTAGAATACACCTTTCTAAAGCTAATATTGAACTGCGGATATGCATTCAAATGCATATTTTTCATCAAATAAAAGGAATATGAATTTTGAAACGTGAATGCTAATTTAGCGGGACGATGAAAGCATACTCCCAATGCTGTATAATTTACCAGCTACACTACTTTTACAAACCAAACTGTTCGCCTTCACAAATTAGAGGTTTTAAAATTCACGCCGAAATCTGCGAAAAGCGACTTGAAAAATGTGAATTCTTTAACACCTGACGTCGCTCCAAAACTCAGAAGGGAATAAAGCAAATCGAATGTTCCCTTCTTTCCGGCAGAGTTGAGATGTTGAATTACTTCTTCTGCAAAACCGCCGAAAGCAGACAAATATGTCTTTGATGGAAATCAGAAAAATAAAACGCAAAATTTATGAAAAAAGAAGTGGCAACTTTACGGAAGCAGTTTTCTAAATTAACATGGCGCGCGGCGTGAAATATTTAGAGTCTCAGTAATTTTGTCGCGTGGCGCATTTAAATCCCAGAGGTGAATGTACACAAATCATACAGCGATCCGTGATAATTATGGGCCTGAGCGAAGGCGCAAACATATTCCCCAGCAGACGTTCCACCCCTCTCCATTTGCCATTCTACTCCACTTCAACATTCCTCCATTCCATTTAAGCAAGCTCAGAAGGGAAAGTGTAAATATTGAACCATGGAACAGTTATGTTTTTGTTCTATGACAATTATATTCCAGACCAAATACGCTGTTGTGTTTTCTATGTACTTTGCTTGAGCCTGTTCTGTCATAACGTAGCCTATGTGAAAGAGGAAAATGTTCTTTAAAAAATTAACTTGAAACTGCATAGAAAACACATTTTTCAGAAAACTGAACACAACAACGTGTGAAGTTTGTTGAAATTCAAACAATATAACCCATACATCATCTTTAAACAGAACTGAAAATTTGGAAGATGTTAAACAAACATTCGAGTTTTAATGAATGCCTACCAGTTCTCAGCAGTTATTTATAGAGATAAAGCAAGAAGTTTCGTCAAGACATAAACGAGCCAACCTTTCAGTATACTAACATTGAAACTCAAGTATCTAATATTATTCTCTTAATTATTTAAAACTGAAGTATTCCAACCATACCTTCTTAGCATCTGTAGCTGATTTCTTAAAACGAAATATGCATATCTGACAAAATCTATTCTTGAAAAAGAAATAAGAAAATAAAAAAAAAATAGTAGCACGTTTTAAACAATGGAGATAATTCTTTAGAGCGTTCTTTAATTGCGTTAAAATTCTTTAATCGTTTTCAAAAAATAAATAAATAAAAATTGAAAATAGAGAGAACATAAAGCACATTTTATCAGCAAAAAAATAAAACGTTCGTGAATAAAAGTCTCGGATTTCATTTTTATTCGTTTTTACATATATGAATAATTTTCTTCGTAAATAAATCGTCTGCAGACAAAAATAATGATGACGATGATGATAATTATGATAAAAATAAAAAATAATGATACCAATTAAATAATAATAAATAAGCAGAATAGAATAAATAAATTTAAAATTTTCTGTTTATAAAGCTCTTTCTATTTTAAAAGTACTGTACTCCGAATGTCCTTTTATTTGCCGTTGCTAAGCATATAAAGTTATGAAGTTTAAATTTTTGAATGAAAATAAAAACAAATGAACTCAATAATTACTATTTCACAGTAGAAACCAGGGCTTTGGATTCGGAGTTAAACTGATTTTTGAGGAACAGTTGTCGAAAACAGATTCTGGAGTCGAAATGTTTAATATTCTGAAAGTAGGAGTTGATCATTTTTTTTTTCAAGCTTGCATTTCTGCCATGTCTGTGGAATTTGAGTCGGAGCCGATAGCAATAAAATTCTAAAAGTCGGTCATGTTTTTTCAAGCCTGTATTTCTGCCATTGCTGCGGAGTCGGAGTCGGACTTGAGGATTTGAAATCGGAGTCGAGGAGTCGGAATTTGAGGCCTTAAAAATAAATTTCCAGTTGATGAAGAATGTACAGAAAATATCGTTTTAGTCAAAAACAATATTTTTCATACATTCTTCATCAAGAGCATTTTCCGTTTTCCAACAAGAACATTTTCCATCTTTCCAGTTTGCTTCAAGAAAATTCGCTGAAAGTTTCAAAATCAACATTAGTCTTAAATTTCCCCATATGAGCTAAAGTTATGTTTTTTTCTTCTTCTTTTTAACGGTTAAAAATTGAACAAAAATTTGTCCAAATCAAAAAGTGAATGATAGGGGAATATGGGAATTAGATGTTCTTATGCAAATCTTCTGAAATAAAAAAGTTCGTTTGAAGCGGACTAAGACCGACAAGCAGATTTTTCCCATCCTCAAAACCTTACTTTCCAATTCTCTATTTTCCCACATTTATTTATTTTATTTTAATTTTTTAATTTATTTGTTTATTTATTTTGACTGCATTAAGCCATTTTAACTCGTCTTTCTTTCATTTTAACTGAAAAGTAGGCTAAAAAAGAGAAATAAATAAATAAATCTTCCATTGACAAAAAGAATAACTGCAAAAGTCCTTAAACGTAGTTATCTATAGCAAATGTGGATTATGTGAAGAATTTTATCGGCCGAATTTATGGTTTTTATTCTTTTTTTTTTCTTTCCCCATGTGGACTTGAGTTTGTAATACTAATTAAGCTTTCTTAATAAGGAAAAACGGGTGAATTGGTACACTTTTCAACTTTGATCATAAAAAAGTAATCAAAAGATTTTTTTAAATACCGTTTTTTTTTTTTTTTTTTTTTTTTTTTTTTTTTTTTGTGGAAACTCTTCGGTTTTGGTTGACTCTTTATATTCCAAGCAAAGACAAAAAATGTTGAACAGTTTTCTTTTAATACGTGTACTTTTTTAGAAGTATTTCGATTCACCCTACTGATAAGGGTGAACTAGAACCCATATTTTTCTTCTTTTTTTTTCAATTTAAGCGTTGTCTAACAAAATAAGTAATATTGATATGTGATGATAAGAACAGGTAAATACTGTCAAAAAATTTTTTGTTCCATACCAGTAAACGTATGAAAATACATTTAAATTGAAGACAAAGTTTTAATACAAATTCAAGTCACTCATGTCGTCCACAAAAATTACCTTGTTCTGAAAACGAGCAGGAGTAGATTGACTTAGGTTTTTCATAATATCTTCTTAGAGGAACGCTGCTTCTTGTATAGTTTCTTAGAAATCTCCGGGTTTCAGAGACCCTCAGGTAAAATCTTTACATGTTTTCGTCATTGTCTGTGTGCAGAGCTTTTACTTTGCATGACTTTTTCCCATACAATTTAAGTACAGGGAAGTCTCCTTCAGAAAAACATTTTTAAATGTGGTATTCTAAGATCAAGTTTCTTATTAGAAGGGGTAAATAGCAATAAATAATTAATCCTATTGTGACTTAAAAAATTGGAATTGGAATCGTTTAATTTTTCAAACAGTTTCCTTCGATTCTCTTTTTTATCATTGCAATAAGTTTGAGTTAAAACAAATTAGAAAAGTGTTTAGATTGAATCCGCAAATCTATGACAGCGTAAATACTTCTTCATTTTTATGACATAATTTTTAAAAAAGGTGTCGTTCTAAAGCGCACTCTGTTTTGCTCGGATGCATACATAATTGAAAAATGCTATGCTTAGGTTCAAAATATGAAAAGTTTTGTACTTACTGACAAAGACTTGCAATTGATGAAAACTTGTTGTGTTTTAGCGTTCCGCGTGCAGCCTTGCTCATAAGTTAGTAGTTGGGAGAATAAAAATAAGGGTAAATGTATCCTTCTTCTCATGAAATAACCTTTCTAAAAATATTTGCAGCCAAAAATTATAGTACGTATATTTACGGAGAATTTCTATGCATAACCGAGAAGTTGCATTCCTACTCACACGCTATTCCCATACACCCCGTTTTAAGGTAATTACTTTGCTGTTGGAATTTGAAGTATTTTGTTCTTATAAGTTTAAATTCAAATTTGTTATAACAATTTCTGTAAAATAATTCTTCAGCTGTATAGAAACTATATATAGACTTAAACTTTTTATTTAAAATAGAAGTACTAACTTTATTCAGAAAAATGAATGAGAAACTTATCCAAATACCACGTAAAAATTACTTAAATTCAAGTTGCATATAAGATAGATGAATTTTAGGGCTAAAGCTATAGTTTTAATTAAACTATAGTAACCCACCAAAATACAAAACCATTTAACATTCAATCGCGTTTACAGATAATTACCGTCAGCTAAAGTATATCCTGAACCAGGTGCTTAGTGCGCTTAGTGGTAGCAATTCGCACTTCTGCGGGGCAAACGCAGATTCAACACGCTCTACTCAGTCTTTTCTTTTTTCCGTGGGTTGAATAAATGAGTATCAAGCGTGTTTGAGAATTAAACACGGGGGGTTCCAAGTTCAATGGACCATCTGCCCGGAATATCAGCCATTTTACCTTAAAGACCTCTGCCACAAAAAAATGTGATAGACACAGTGGGCTTCGCCTCCGGCCGTTGTGTCACTGAGTTTTTAGGAAGATTTTCACTATCGCCAAAAGAGATTCTTCTGTTCATTTGTTTAACTATTAAAAAAAATTCAGGTTACGAATCGAAAGTTATATGATTCAAAATCAAATAAATGTAAGTATTTAAGAGAAATATCTTTATGTATTAATACTTCGTTTACAAATGATATTTCATCGAAACTACATCCAAAAATTCATATTAACTTTTGAGCGTACACCCCCAATGTTATTGGGAGTGTACGAGTTTTGGGTAAGCAATTTCATATTACCTATTAGTTTAAACCAGTGGTTCCCAAAGTGGTCCACGGGGTACCTCAAGGGTCTCTAGGAGTTAGAACGGGGTCCATATAAAGGAAAGAAAAAAATAGAGGTCCACAAGATACAAATAAGGATCTTTTTGTTGATGCACCAAATTCACTCTATCCCACTTAAAACAGTCTTCTTCTTTTCCTTGTACACCTATTCTAGCTAAGAATATTAGTTGATCTAAATTTTGTGCCATTGTTTTATAAAAGTATGCATAAAAATTTTACATTGTTCTCGTCGTCTGTTTTCTTTTGACTTAACCCTACACTGCATGAATTTTCGTTTTTCTTTGAAAAAATCTATACGCTTTCAGTGTAATAAGAACCATGAAAAATATTTTTTTGGAAATAATTTTGAGGATAGATAATGATAATTGCTTTAAAGATACCTAATACTTGCTTTTTATGCTTAAGCTGCCATTTGAATACATTTTGCTGGTCATAAGAAAAAATAGTGCATGTATCCAATTGGCAACGCTATGCAGTGTAGGGTTAAATTTGAATTTTTTACTATGCAGTAAAACTTCCAAACTGAATCTTTTAGAAAGTTGTCATTTAGTTGTTTTTGAACATCAATAAATGGAACTTAATCATTCAATTCCCCGTTTTAAAATGCCCGAGTTATATTATTACAATTCCGGATTAGTTTTTGAACGACCCCAAGGAAAGGGGTCCGCGGGAAATTCGAAAACTAGGCAAGGGTTCCACGGAACAAAAAAGTTTGGGAATCCCTGGTTTAAACGAGGACAAGGTTGTGTGCCTCAGTATTAAATGTCGCACAGTAGATCTCTTAGAAGACATATGATCTCTTAGAAGACATCTGATCTCTTATAAGACATCTGAACAATTTTACCAACAAAGTTTACTGTTATTTCTATTAAATTATATATGTTATTTATATTAAAAACTTATTTCTATTCTTTACGTGAGTTATACGTGCTGTTTCTCATGATATTTTACTATTACAACGTTTAACATACAATGAGTGCTTTTCAGTAGTACTTGTTTTTGAGAAAATTTGTTTACTCCTTTGTAAACATGAAATAATAAACGAATCTACCACCTACAATGGAAATCATTTAATAAAGAAAATTTAATAGAAGTACAAAGTTGAGAATAACTCATAATTAAGAGTACTATATAAAAAACATTCATCATTATTTAAAAACTTTCCAATTAAACCGAGCAATCATTAAAAGAAAATATTTAAAACATTCCGATTTGCGTTAAAATTAAGCTAATAAAATTATTTTATTTGAAAGAAAACAAGATTATTATAAAATTATGAACAAAAATGTTGCTGTCAGATATTACTGACTCAGACACAACAACATTTTACAGTAGAGACAGAGCACAAAATTAGCCTTGGTGTGGTTTCCAGGTAAGCCACCGGTTCATTCATGGCAACAGAAGTTATCTTATCAAAGGCAACTTCGTAAACTTAATGTTATAGTTCCCATTTTTTGATCATAACAAATCAAATAACCAGTGTTAATGCGGCTAAATAATGCTGATATAACAATGAATTAAATAATATTAGTTTCAACTGAACTACTATTAACGTCACACTGATATCTGTATTATTTAAGGTTGAAAATTATATCAGCACGCATTCAAGATGGCAGCGCTCAAGCTTAACGCAGAACACTAAAAGCAGCAGATAGCACCTCCTGTTGGTAGTTAGGAAATAATCGAGGTGGTTCAGTGAAAGAGACGCCCTAAGGATAGCCACCTTACCGTTAATCTTTATAAAATAGAAAAAGAATCTGCAAATAAAAATAAAGGGGCAGTAATTTTTAACATTTCTAAAGGATTAAATTGTATAACAATTTATTTTGTTTTGAAAAAACTGCTCTAATAAACATAAACATTTGCTCTAATTTACAAGAAATCTTTCACTGATGTGTAATGAGGCTTTACCTCTGTTAACTTGTCTTTTCCATCTTACTGTTTTTATTTATTGTTAACCAAAGGGAAATGAAAAACAAGGATCAAAAAGCGTTGATGCAGAAAACAAGTTTGAATATGAAACATCCAGCAATAGCCACCTGTTTCCCTTTGCAATTGAAACACAATCCCTTATCATCCCACGCCCTAAGCCTCCCTATCCGTGAATGCTTCTCCGTTCGTTCGCTTTTCGAGAAAAGCGTGAAAAGAAAAGAAATCCAGAGATCTAATTCTTATTTCATCTAGCTGCGTTATTCCACCTTCACTCCTCCCGCTTGCTCCTAAAATAATCCCTTTTCGGAGGCTAGTAGCGGCTGCAGCTAAACACGTTCCTCATAAATAGTAATCTCTTTGATGTAATAAGGCGGAGTTTTAGCAAAGCAGCGACTGTTAAAGGTCGCTCGCTTTTCTACGGCTACCTGTTGAAAGTGAGAATAGCAAAGCAGCACTTTTTTTTCCTTTATTTCCATCTCCGGTGGTATTTTGAGCGAAATCTCCTTGCTTGCATCAGAAAATATCATTATACTCGCGCCGCATCTGGGGACCTTAATATAGTTTTTCTCATCACATTTGGTCTCGGGACTTATATTGATTTTTGTTTACGACGCCGTCTTTTCGTTTGACTTTTGTAAAAGCGCTTTAAAGGGTAGGTAGATTCGCTTATAATGTTTCTTTTTACAGCCGTTTGTAAGATATTTGGTCTTAACGATGATTTGTAGGCGTATTTCTGCCTTGAATCTCTTTGTGTGTGTGTTTAACGTCCGTATGCCGACTGGAGCAGTAAATCCTTTTCAATCAAGCGCTCTTATAGTAACATTTGAAATATTTATAGCTTTGATGTTTGTGAACTAGTTTTTTTCTTTCGTCAGAGTAGCTTACTTACCCATAAATTTAGATGTTTTAAGTTTTTATTATTCACATATCTTACGCATATGTGATTTTCTTCCGTAGCCTACTCCAGAGAATCCTCCATATAATTGAGAACAAGAAACAAAAGTATTTTTTGATTGAGGAAAACAAAGAGGTGTGATTCATCCCGGTTCCGCTTGTATAACGAGGGGCAGATTTAGCTCACTTACCTGATGTGGCAAGTGTAATAAGTGAAAAATGTTGAAATAATGTATTTTAAGGATTGAAACAATGAATGCATCAATACGCAAAGCTCGTTAAGTTAAAAACACAAGCTAAAAATATGTTTATTATTATCTAGTTTTAAATTTTTGAAAGATATTATTTTTATCGACATCAAATAAAGTAAGTCGGGGGAAGATGCCAGTCGGGGGAAAACGTAAGTTTGATTATAACTCGTTTATGCATCGTTAAATTGCAATACTGAGCCACTTGTATCCAGTGTCAGGTCCCACATAAGATGTGGCTTGGCCATTTGTTTCAATTCATCGACTTTAATCGGCGTTATTTTTTTTATCTCGTGAGAATTAACGTGGTGAGTACAACTTTTGTAATATTCTGTTCCTCATACTTAGAGCTCATAAACGTATTTGCTATTTTTAATAAGATCTTAGCAATATAAGTGAGTTTTGCATTACGTTACACACATTATCGATGTAGAAGAGCTCCACACCACTGTAGCAATAAGGAAATAAGCGTGTGTGGCATCTTCCCCATACACTTGGGGGAAGACGCCACATGGTTCAGAAATAGGTGAAATAAACTAAATTTTATTTATTTTTTGTTTATAGCACTAAATAGTATCGTGTAAAATAGAAAATAAATCACTTACATATTTTCTTATGCTTTCGTTTTAGGCATTATGACTTTTAAAAAATAGAACTCTCATTTATTTACCATTTAGACAATGTCTGAAAACAACAAAAAGAAAAGCTTAACACTCTTCTTGGTCGAAATCAAATTTGCTGCAAACTGTAGAAGATGTAAGAAATGCACGACAAACTGTGAGCTGCAGCAAAGATTTATAGAATTCCATGTAGAACTTTGAAGTGACGCATAAAAAACGCATTCCAAGAAACCTTCAAAAATACAGAAGAAAACGAGACAACATGTCAGCTAGTCATCCTCACGTGAAAAAATTACTCTACATTCGAGTGATGACGGGTGGATGACGATAACAGGGGATTTTTATG
Source organism: Uloborus plumipes (assembly GCA_038373865.1). Taxonomy (NCBI): domain Eukaryota; kingdom Metazoa; phylum Arthropoda; class Arachnida; order Araneae; family Uloboridae; genus Uloborus; species Uloborus plumipes. The sequence goes on from JAXGGA010000268.1 coordinate 162,403, forward strand.
CTAATAAAGGTCCCAAGTGTGACTGGATTCAGTGCATCGAATGCAACAAATGGTTGCATGAAGATTGCAATGATGATCATTTGCATTGAGTGAAATTTTGTGTAGGCTGTCATTCAAATTTGTGCTGCTATTATTTTTTTCAAATCAAATATGACTAAATTTCAACTTGTTTCCTTTTGTTATTATGTTCACACTTAAGTTTTTAATGTTGGTCTTATTTTTTTATTTATTGGGGTGTTATGGCATCTTCCCCCAGAACAGGTGGCATCTTCCCCGTATATATGGGGAAGATGCCACAAATAAATGACTTTTTTCAACATTAAATTCTGACTAAATTTTATACTTTGAAGACTATTCACTGGTATTCATGATTATCTAAATTGTTGAAAAATAAAGTGTATTTGTTTGCATGGACTTGTTATTGCAATTTAAACTGTAATCATCGAAAATTCCTTAACTGTGGCATCTTCCCCCGATTTACCTTATACCTAATCTGAATATCTTGCTGATGATTTTGGAAAAGATTACTTTTCATATAGTGAGGAGGAAAACATGACTTTTGCTTTGGATAGATGCGTTAAGTTCCATTTATATTACGATACTGTAAAATTGCTAGTTTTACAGTTTATTACTGTGCATTTTACAGATTTAATTTGGAATGTCGGCTGCCAGTATTATACTGTAAAAAAAAAAACAAATCATTTTTGCAGTGTGCCCAAGTTAAACAGTTCAGGACACCATACAAGGTTTTTCATAATGAAAGTGACAAAATGAAATCTTTTCTCTGAATGTTGTGATAAGTTTGATAAATCAATTTATAGGCAAACTATAGCTATCCAAAAAAAAATATATAGACGTTCAATGTGACACTTGATTTCAATCTTTTATAATTTCTACGAAGTGGTTCTTGATAAAAACAGATTGTTTATGATCCATCGCACTTTGGAGACTCATTGATGCGGCACATGCTAGATTAATGATTTGCTGTTAAGCGCAACGAGTTACACTGCAAAAAATGGACTGTTGTTTTTACAGTATAATACTGGCAGTCAAGGTTCTAATTTAAAACTATAAAACGCACAGTGATAAACTAAAACTAGTAATTTTACAGTTTCTTACTGCAAAGTTAGAAATTTTACAGTTTATTGCCGTATCATTTAGCTGTATTATACTGTAACAGCAACAATATAATACTGACAGCAGGAGTTCCAGTTTAAAGCTGTAAAATGTACGGTAATAAGCTGTAAAATTAGCAATTTTGCAGTTTAGTACTTTAATTTAGCTGTTCGACAGTTTTTTTACTGTAAAATGAGCATTTTTTACAGTTTATTACCATAAAATTAGCTGCATTAAACTGTAAAAATTACATTCATTTTTTACAGTGTAGAGTAGCGAGTAAGTAGACAAAGTTGTAGGAATACAGTTGCTTGCGGTTCCACATTTGCGATACGCATTCTGAAGGAGGAGGGATTCCCTAGTATTTTTCTAAAAGTTAAAGTGATAGTTTTAATTTTCATTAATATTAGCTACGATCATTCAAAATTTCAACACAAATATAAACCTATAAGAAATCACATTTTATGGAAATTCACAAATTTAAATAATAGATAATTTTATTGCTCAAACTAAAATGCCGAGATTGAAGTCTATGAACGACTTTAGCTGGAAGGCATAATTTATTCGATTTATTATTCGCAGACAGCTATTCTCAAATAAATCGATCATTTCAGAAAGGGCCTAAGTCTTTATTTTTTTTTTCTAAATTGAGTTTTCTGTGGTTTTACAGTATTTTATATCTACGCATCGGCTAAAGTAGAAGGGAAGTGAATGCCTTTACCGAAAAACAGTTTTTAGAGGCCTCAATTTTTAGCAGAAAGGGCACAACTCCCAGACTTACACCGTTTCTATTCTCAACACAAATCAAAATAGTAAAACGCAATTTAGACGATCCTAGAAGAACTAGATTTTTTTGTGTGCAAAAACAAAAGAGGCCTTCACTCTATACTGTCTAATCTTTTATCGTAAAACCTTCCTCGCATCTGCGCATGCCTGAGGTCTCTTTGGATTTCCTCAAAATAGGGGGGAAATGCGAAGTAACATTCAACAGGAAGTAAGAAGCGAAAGCACCGGCAAGTGCGTCTCCTTATCCTATCATCCCTTCTTCAAATGGAAGCGATCGTGACTGCCAGGCGCGCAATACGCAGCTAGACAGTAAGTACCACGGTCCGTTATTTAAGGGAGCGGGTAATCTATTAAATCCCCTTCGTCCCGACTTAGGCCCTTTCTGAAATAACCGCTTCAATGACACGAAGATATTTTGAAAATTTTTCTAAACTGAAGAAATGAGAGTTATATTGCAAAACATTATACTTACTTCACATGTTACAAATATTGTTAATCATATTCTTTGTTTAATGAAAAATGAAGAACGAATAATTTGTGAAAATAATTTTGACACTTCAACCATAAACGGAAAAAGGTTGAAACTGCTCCGCAAAGTTAACTATCGAACTAAAAAATCTAGATAAAAGTTTCAGAGTGGTATTTGAGATAAATATGGTAATTTGAAGAATTATGTTAATGCTAGTATTCGTTCCGAAAGATTAAGTAAGAAGTTTGAAAAAAGAAACTCAGGTGTGGGAATAGCAAGGAAACTGCGTAAAAACTCCAAACAAGTACTTTCATAGAATAAACTATTGCGGATAAACCAAAGTTGTAAGCAAAGCAATAAATCACATTTTTATTCTGAAAAGCAAAATACGTTTACTGAAACACTGCTGAAGCTTTTTCCTCTCTCCATCGACCAAAAGTGAGAAATATATTAAACTTTTTTTTTCTATCTAATGCAGAAACTCATCGATCTTACACCTTGAATGAGATCAATATGAAAATTCAGCATCCTACATGGATCGAGAATTTCGTCTGATTATGTTTGTTTTTATTTTATTCACAGTGCTGTATTTTTTCCCGTCGCAGAAGCAGTTAAATATTTGTTTTTTAGGACTTGACGCTTATATAATTTTGCGATATCTTTATTGCGAAGTCAATGTCACACGTTCGGAAAATATAAATACTACTACGGAGCTAAGCACAAAAGTCGTAACTGCACGTTTTATTAAAATTGAGTTATTCTCACTTAGACTTTTTTTTTTTTTTTTTGTAAAATATTTTATCTAAATACAAAATCTTATGGTCATTTGCGAAAGCAAAATATAGTGTTACAAATCTTGTAAATAGGTGTTGTTTTTCCTGCCTTGCACCATTGTCACTTGTTTTGGTTTTATCTGGCGACATGTTGCAAAAGTATCTGAAGATATCACTTTTATCACTTGTATACCGGCCCTATAACGTTTTGTAGTTTTTTTTTACACTTGCCGTACATTTAATAAGCATGAAGTCCCTACATTTTATAAGCATGATTTCGCGCTGAGTTGTAATACCGTGGGTTTTTCTTTTTATCACTAGAATTTTCTTGAATGGATTATTTAAGTTTGTGAATGAATCGAACACTCCGGATTTTGCTAGAATGTTGTAGAATTTTCCTTCCGAGTATAAATAGCTGTCCAACTGCCTTGAACACAGTTAGTTGTTTTCAGATTTGATTTCTGGTGACTCGTTTTATTCGCTTGGGCAAATGTTTGTTTTGCTTTTGTAATTTTTTAATTACTGTGCACGTTAGATACGTGGTGCTGAGTTACTGTTGAGAGTACAGTGTACTGTTTGCTACCTAATTGCTGGATGTTTAGCAATTGTTTCCTGCTCCTATTGTAAATAAGTGTACATACTTGTAAATAAATTTATAGTTACTTCCTCAAGATTGGAATGATTATTTAAGAAAGTTGAAGGTGCTACGGACTCGTTGCAATATATTTTTTTTTTCTGAAAAAGGAACATCTGAAGTAAGTAGGGGAGTATGGGGCAAAGGGAAATAGTTAAGATAACATGCCTGTTTCAAAATGAACAATTTGAAAATTTATTCTGAAAATTTGTGTACATAAATAAAGAATAATGTAGTTTGAAAAAAAACTTTTCATGAAATATAATTTTCCATTTTTGGCAGTTATGTTCTGAAAATTAGTGTACATAAATAAAGAATGATGTATTTTGAAAAAAAAAACTTTTCATGAAATATAATTTTTCCTTTTTGGCAGTTATTTTACGCCTTAAAAAAGGTAGAAATTTTCACCTTAAAAAACCATAGGGCAGAGTGAAAAATATAATATTTTTGCAATGAAACATTTTCTATTTGATGAGTTACTGTAATTTTCATTAAATAAATGCATAAATAAACGAAAAAATAAATCATTAATGAAAAAATGCACGAATAAATAAATAAACAAATAAATCAATTAATAATTATATGAGAAAAAGAAATGAAAGAATAAAATAGAGAATGCATGAGTAAATAAATGAATGAATGGGTAAATAAATGAATCAATAAGTGAAATAATGTGAATAAATTAATAACTGAGGAAATTAATAACTCAAGAAATACTTAGTACTTTACTTTAGTAAATGAATACTTTAATAAATGAATACATAAGCAAACAAAATGAATTATTTCACTTTGCCCCGCTTGAACTTGATAAATTACATGAAATATTTAGAATAAAAAAAGGCCTAATACAAACTGAATAAAAATTGCAATAAACATCAGTAGAGCTCAATTAACAATTAAAATGATAATTACAAAGATTTTATAATTTATAGTGGCAAGAAATATTTTTGAAAAACCACGAATATTACAATAAAAGTATTAAATTTTAAAAATAACTTGTATAATTTTTATTGTTGATCTTTAGAGCTACTAGTTTTTTTTTTGACAGGAATCAACTATATGTCTTGGAAGTTAGTTAAAATATTGAAAAAGAGTTTACACTGCAAACTGAAAACAATTTACTATTTCACTTTGTCCCGCTATTTCACTTTGACCCACATTCTCCTATATGGAGTTGTAAAACTTTAAAAAACAATTTCTCATTTTAAGCTCAACTGCAGGTACCACTTTTGCTCATAGCACGGGAGCATGACCAAAAACATGGATGTGTGTAATTTCCCACGTTCTACTTCTTAAGTCTATGGTTTGATTATCAATTTAGACCAACTAACACGTGCAAAAAGTTCTCACTTGACAAAAGGAAAGAAATCCAAAAACTAGGCTTTTTTAGTAAGTTTTTGAATAACAGCAAACATGTAAATTGTTTGTTTATTTTTCGCTGATAGCTGTGAAAAGATACTACTGTCTTACTCTAGAATTCTGTCTTACTACTGAAGTTTGATGAAGTATTTCTAAAGCTATGTCGTAACCACAAAAAAAACCTTTTGGGAAGTAATATATATGATGATGAAAAGTTGGATAACAGTTCAACTGAAGAAAAAAAATCTATTAAAACAATAATAAACTCCCCGGATTTGAACTCACCTATACCCGTATGAACTTATTTATCCTACTAAACGAGCTTTTGCGAATAGATTATTTTTAGTTCAAAGAATGGTATTCCCTTCCGTATTATTTCGATAAAACTTTTATGAAGTTATAGGTTTCCTCTATTTGTTTCAAACTGATTATTTAGTTACTTTTTAAACCCACAGCAAAAAATATTTAGGTTTTAACTCTTTCGTCGCAGCTGCTTGAATTGAAATTTTCGCGTACATTTCTTTTACATCTCTTCGTACATATTCAGAGAACGAAAAGTATTTTTATCATACACTTTTTTTTACTGAAATACACAATTAGCCTGCTCCAAACATAAAGAAAAACAAATTTATCATTTAGGATAAATTTGAATTCAAGTCAAAGTATTTTCAATGCTTTGTTAACAATAACTGACCCAAAAATTAGCAATTCTAACGGACCATATTATCGAGCTTATAAATCTTGTTTCATACTAATTGGATATCTACCTACACCCATGGTTCATTATAATCTCTGACCGAGCTTATTCAACATACTCTCGTATCCCGGTATTCCTTGAGCATTAAAATTAATGAGAATCGCGAATCAAGTAAACATTAACTCTACACCATCTGCTTCTTCTGATGTAAAAGCATGGACTAAGTGGGGAACAGATTCAATTTGAAGTTAAGGCCCTGGATGTTCCCATTTAGGACAACAAGGTAAGGAGGTTCTAAACTGGAATAGAAATATATTTCTCTGATTATTCATGCCATGCTTTGAATTGGAACGTCATTTTAAAGTTATTTGGTGGGTAATTTAAATATTTTATAAAAATATGAATTAATTTTCAATTCTGAATCATCAACTTCTTGAAATGGTATTGTACGTTGTTGTGTTGTAAGTTTTTGAAACATTATTAATCTAATGTTGTACCTTTTAAAAAGGATCAAATTTCAAGTAGTCCAAAACTCAGAACAATGAATTATACTACCTATGAATATTGCTGCTTAGTTAATCGTATAAAATTAGACGTTTAAGTTAAGATAAATTAAATACGTTTTGAAGGAGTCAGAGAGAAAATGACCAACTCCAAATTTAGAAATTGCAATGCTCGCAGTTGCGGCTCCTTTCCTCCAAAATCAATCCAACTCCGACTCCAAATCAACAGCACTATCTGGGCTCAGGGTTCGCAGAGAAAACGACTGACTCCAACTCTGGCTACTGGAGTGTTAAAGCCTCCGACAAAGACTTCCTACCTCCAACGGAAACGGCAGACTCCAACTCCGACTACTGGAGTGTTAAAGCTTCCGACTAAGACTTCTTTCCTCCAAGATCAGTCCAACTGCAACTCAAAATCAGCAGCACTGGTACGGCTGGGGATTCAGAGAGGAAACTACAGACTCCAACTCTGACCTCTCCTGTTTAAGTCCCTGACTAAGACTTCTTTCCCTCAAAATCATTTCGCTTGATAGCTTCCATTAATTTTTTTAAAAAATAATGAAAGCTATCAAGATGAAATACATCGATAGAGTTGTTGATAAAATGTGACCAAACTCTTTTTTTCAGCAACAGTGGAAGTAACTTATTACAAACTCGGAAGTTTGAAATACGCATACTTTATTTATAATTTATAAATATTTCAAAATTTTTAACAAAAATAGAAATATTAAAAGAAAGGCACATTAAGAAAGTGTCCCTTTCGAAATTAGTATGTCTACCTTATTAAAATTAAAATAATTAAAGTATACACAATGAATTGTTAGTTAACAGAGACAATGTTAAAAGCTTCCTTTGTAAATATTGAATTAGGAAGTTTCCGCCGTTGACTATCCACTGCTGCTCCTCAAGGAGAATCAAATTAAAAGGACGAATGGTAGCTCTATTACTTAGTTTGTATCTATTAGTTTCATTAAACCTGTTTAGAGTCATTTTCGCTCTAAATCTTCCAGTAAATTTAAATAATTGAATAAAAGTACTTCTCTTTAAAGGAATAGAAGTTCTTAGTATTCTAAATACATCCTAATATTTCTTGCAAAAGGCATAAAACTTTGAAAATTATTTGAATTGGTCATAAAAGAACTTAAACTAACTAAAAGATTAATACGAAGGAGGATAGAAAGTCAGCTTCTTGCTTCTTATTAATTTTTAACCGAAATGAACTACTCCATTTTATGGGAACTCGTAGATAATTACGCAATACAAGTTGAGAATGTAAGGTTAAGTGTTCATCCTATAATAAAACCATATGCAAAGCAAGTTGTTCTATCAAATAAATTCTTGCGTCAAAAATGGTGCCAAATAACCAGCTGTGCCTTTACACATAATGCTACTGTATTTGTACTTTTAAAAACCTTTTTATGATGTTTGTCATTAAAGAATAAATATATATAATACTGAAATGACATACACAGATATCACGCTGTATATTTTTTACAATACTTACTTCGTTTTGTAACACGGTTATCGTACGCATCGACTTTACTTCCATGTTAGTGGCGGCTAAATTGAAAACCTTGCTTATTCCAAAAGCATGATAATTACTAAAATAATAATCAAAAACTTAACTATCATTAATTTCTTTCTGTATTTGGCATCAGGAACATATGTCTTAAGTATGCAGCCATTGTCAGAAAGCAGTTGCTGACTTGAGCAATAGAAAACCTTCCAAAGATAGGTTTTTTATCTTTAGACCAATAGCATGCACATACTCATTGGGGGGGAGGGGGGGCGAAAATGACTTTTTTTTTTCATTTCGATGATGGGTATTGCGGAAAAGGTGCCATTGAGGGAGCAAACTGCACATAAAAAATTTGAAAATTTTCGGTCAATGTTTTGCTCTGCCGCAGCTGCAGTTTTTTTCAAGATTTTTAGCAAATTATTTTTTAAAAAAATTATGTTTTCCATAACGTGTAGGGAGGAACATGTGCCATTAGAGGCTCAAAATTCCATAAAAAATTTGTGGTATAATTCCTTCCTTTTTCGCAAATGTCTAGAAGATTTGGCAATTTTCTGTTTTTTTTTTTTTTTTTCTACGTTTTAAATTAACTTTTGTCAAAACTTAAAAATGTGGTTTTCGCCGTACTTATCTGAAATAACTCCATTGTTTGTCACATATAATGAATTTGTAGATGTTAGGTACTATTTTTTTTTTTATATAATTTCCTAAAAATCTCAAAAAACTATTTTTTCCAAACTTCAACGTAATTGCTTCAGATCAAGAAATTGACCAGAAAATTTTAATTTTTATGTGCACTTTGCACCTTTTTCACATTACCCATCATCTAAATAGAAAAAACATTTTTCGGCCAACCCTAATACTCATACGGCATAGACCCTGACGATTTTCGGCACCTTGAAAATCCACCTACTGAAGACGAGCTATGAATCCACAAACTGGGTGTAAGAAGTCAACATCTAACCAATACGGCAATAAGGGAAAACAAACTACACGGGGAAACAAACATTTAAATATTATTTTTGTGTCATTATTTATCTTTTTGTAATTCCAAAATTCTAAAATGCCCACTATTTAAGTTAAAATTTCATAATATTCATCAATTAACAATTTAGACCCATAAATAAACACTAATAATGAAGGCTTGTGTAATTAAACGTTCAATCTGCTGCATTTTGTAAAGCCCTGGCGTTCATACTTCCCCTTTTTACTAATTAATAATTACCAAAATCAATAATTAACTATTTAAAAATACAAGAATTTATTTCTATTTATCATCTTCATAATGCATACATCAGCCAGCATAAAATCAATAAAGAGATATAAAATAAACACGAAGCTATGTATCTTCAATAAATTCATTACGGATATTTTTCAAAACAACCAAATTCATTACAGACTGTAATAAATTGCGTATTATGTGTTCGTTTCCGAACATAAATAGCACTTAATAAGCTCCTTCAGAGCACATAAACTAAGCTCTCTCATATTTAATTTACTTTGTATTCCTTTACGAATTAAAGTAATCAAGATCGCGTCGGAAGAAGGCATTTGTTTGAAACTAAGTTACTCCTCCGCCGTGCATTACGTCCAATCATTAGAGAAAATTCAATTTAAAGTCTTGAAATGATGTGCGTTAATCTTTACGAAGAGGAATTTATGATAAAGTCGTACAAAATATATGTCGCTCTGGGAAATGAATTTCGTCCTTTTCTCCCAAGCTTGAAGTTTGATTAAATATATATATATATAAAGGGATCGCCGTTCATCAGGTATTGAAATATTTGCGCTGAGTAATTCAAGGTAAGAGGATTAATGTTCTAAACCAACAAGAAATTATGCTCAACAGCAAGCGTGTATATTTATTACTTATCTTTTCACTCAAAAATTTTAACAACTTTTTTTGTTGTTGTTGTTGATTATTTAAGACTTCTGAAGCCATAATAGCTTCGTTCAAACTGATAATTATTAAGGACATTTTAGTTCTTTCACTACATTTTAAAAGAGAATATTTTATGTTATAACCTTTCATTATACTTACTTTGTCTTGGATTAGACATGGGACAAGCTGGTTTAATAGCTAGTAAATAAGGTAAGGAAATATCTCAGTAGTAAAGTACTGAGGCACAATTGTGGAGAATTCATTTTTGATAAATAATGCATGATTTTTGTTATTTTTAAGAATAGTGTGAAAAATTCTGAATCCTACTAATTTACGTTAAGGTATCCTAGATGTTACGTAAAGATTTCCTAGCAATAACAACAATTAACTATTCAACGTCCAGAGTTTTTGTCCATGTTCAGCCAATTCAAAATTGAATGAAATATACACAAAACTAAGCAGAACTTTCTGTCCAAGTTCTACCGTTCTGAACAAGTCCTACCCTTTATTTACTATTTTTATTCAATAAGATTTTTTTTTTTTTTGAAAAAGGGTAGTTTTTTATTTTTAATGTAAGTGACAGTTAATTACACATATAGTATGTACTCATTTTGGTTTTGAGATTTTTATTCAAAAACCAGAAGATGTATCTTAAAATTGTGATTGATATTAAGATATGGCTTCCTCTGATCTATATATTCTTTTATTTCAACATTAGATAACACATCTAGAACAATATTCCTAATACAAATGGAAAAAAAACAATGCTCCTGGCATTAAGCATTGGGATTCAAACATGAAATTTGTTTCTTAGTAAGATATAAGAGGCGCTCTTTAATTATTGTGCCATCGTTCAAAAAATACTTATTTTATATTTGTATTTCAACGCATTACAGTATTTCACAAAAGTAATTCTGATATCCCATCTAATTTTATTTTTTCACACATATGTCCAATAATGTGTGTTGCACATACAATATAGAAACTGTAAAATACTTCCACTTGTTAAGACGACCTTGACCCCTACACGTTGATAATATTGCTACACCAACTACACTGTTCGACAAAAAAAAACCTTGAAAATGCTTCTGGTATTTTGAAGGCTGATTCTTATGTAAAATGACCCCCTGAATCCGAATATGACCCCCGTTTTCCCCCATCACGTCCCAATTTTTTTTAAAACGCCCCCCTTTTTTTTTTCATTTTTCCTTAGTTTCAGGGCTATTATATTTTTTTTGGAGGGGAAAGGAGCCTTATATTCACCAATCAATTTTTTTGAAGGTCAAGAGAGACTCAAAGTTTAAAATCATGAGCACCGAGAAAAAATCGGGGAACTTGGGGGGGGGGGGGCGTGGCCCCCCAAAATATTTGAAAAATCTCCAAAAACGATCTTTTTATTCTAGTTTCTTTAAAAAGACCTTTAAAACATTTTTTTCGGTGCAGAACCAGAGTATAGGATCCGCTCCTATGGCTCCTGGGTCAGAAAAAATTTTCACGCTGTAAAATTTTTAAAAAAAAATAAAATAATGCTTTAAAAATCGCACTTTGCACTCGAGTTTTAAAGCAGGTCTTCAGCCAAAAAAAAAAAAACAAAATTGTGGCTGATTCTTATGTCAAATGACCCCCTATTTCCAAATATGACCTCAGTTTCCCCCCTCCACCCCCTCTTTCCAGAGAGTCCCCCCCCCCAATTCAGAGTCATTTTACTAATTCGGAGGGGAAAAGTACATTACGTAACCCGTTAACATAATTCTAAAAGGCAACAGAGGTTCAAAGTTCAAAATCATGTACATGTGTACCAAAAATATAAACTATGGCGGTGTACCCCCCCCCCCAAAAAAAAAAAAAAAAACTTCTTTTCTTGTTTTTCTAAGAGACGTTTTAAACCTTTTTTTTTTTGTGAAAAATCAGAGTATTGAATTTTCTTTTCTTTTTTTTTTTGAGGGGGGGGGAGGGGGGAGGTATACCGCCCTAGTTTATATTTTTGGTACACATGTACATGATTTTGAACTTTGAACCTCTGTTGTCTTTTAGAATTATGTTAACGGCTTACGTAATGTACTTTTCCCCTCCGAATTAGTAAAATGACTCTGAATTGGGGGGGGGACTCTCTGGAAAGAGGGGGTGGAGGGGGGAAACTGAGGTCATATTTGGAAATAGGGGGTCATTTGACATAAGAATCAGCCACAATTTTGTTTTTTTTTTGGCTGAAGACCTGCTTTAAAACTCGAGTGCAAAGTGCGATTTTTAAAGCATTATTTTATTTTTTTTTAAAAATTTTACAGCGTGAAAATTTTTTCTGACCCAGGAGCCATAGGAGCGGATCCTATACTCTGGTTCTGCACCGAAAAAAATGTTTTAAAGGTCTTTTTAAAGAAACTAGAATAAAAAGATCGTTTTTGGTGATTTTTCAAATATTTTGGGGGGCCACGCCCCCCCAAGTTCCCCGATTTTTTCTCGGTGCTCATGATTTTAAACTTTGAGTCTCTCTTGACATCCAAAAAAATTTATTGGTGAATATAAGGCTCCTTTCCCCTCCAAAAAAAATATAATAGCCCTGAAACTAAGGAAAAATGAAAAAAAAAGGGGGGCGTTTAAAAAAAAATTGGGACGTGATGGGGGAAAACGGGGGTCATATTCGGATTCAGGGGGTCATTTTACATAAGAATCAGCCTTCAAAATACCAGAAGCATTTTCAAGGTTTTTTTTTGTCGAACAGTGCTATTTACGTTGGTTAAATCCCAGCACAATTATTACTCTCGGGAGGGAGCGAAAGTAATCATATGGTTCAGTCATAAACGTTCACCAAAGGCACATATCTGGAAAGGGATAACATGATTGCAATCTTTCAGCCTGATGTCACTCTTTAAGTATCCTTTATCTTTAAAAACTACAATAATTTCTTGAACTGTGCATAGCTGTAAAGTTTTCACTAGAAACGGCACAGAAAAAAAATCTGAACACCTGTTTTCAATATTAAAACTATAATTTTCAAGCAATTGCAATGTCATAAACTATAATTCGTTAAAAATGGCTCATGAAGCTGTTAAAGCCACTTTCAAGTAAAAATTCTCGACTTTAATTATTTAAAATTGTTAAACGACTTGCTTACGATATATTTATTACGATGAATATGCATTTCGCCATTACTAGGTTCATACTATATAAATTCGTTACTTATATTAAATACTATGATTGTTTAAACCTGTACCAACATTTTTTCATTTTCCGACTTTCATTTTGCGTAAATTGATTTTCAGTTCCCAAATAACTTCGAAATCAGAAGGATAGAAAATTAAAATCCAGAAAGAGAAAATTGGATTATACAGGAAAAATGTCGCAAAAGAAACAGTAAAATGAAGCTTACTGCTGTCTAGAGTAAAAAAAAATAAAGTTGTCTGCAAAAAGTTTATATTCTCTACGAAAAACCCAAGATTAACAACAGAGAACTCAATTTTAGAAATGTATTTCATATAGAACAGTAAGAAACACATTTTTGTAAAAGTACTAGTCAACAATTCAATTTGTGTCAATTTGGTTAAATGCATATGCATTCTGAGGACTTTTTGCAATAGTCTGAGAAAGATAAGAAAAATAACCTAACAGTTCAAATACGGTTTATTTAAAAAATGAAGTGATACTCTTAAAAGTGCAACAATCAAAATTTTCTCGAAACCAACTAAAAAAAGAAAATAAAAGAAAAGGGAAAAGTCAGAAACAAACGGAAGCAAAAGTTTTTAAAACATTTCAGCTAAGGAATAAGAGTCAGAATTTTAAAGGCATTTTTATTTCATCGACTGTATAGCTAAAGGACAGAAAAACAGACAGAGAAATTTTCAAATTTGTAGCAATTCGTTTGAATAATGAAAAAAAAATTAAACCATACTCATCAACTTTCAAGAATGCTCAGCTAGCATTCAAGAGATAACATTAACTTTTTGTAGCTCAGAAAATGCTAAGTTTTCAACTTTTTCAAGCAAAAGTACCTAAAGTTACATCGTGTCAATAGATTCTGCGAGTTAAAAAGGAATGAAATGTAAAAAAGTATAAATTTAAGAGTAATATACTGTTAATAAGATACAATTTAAAAACACACTTTTACAGATAAATTTGACTTCAATTCAGAAAATTGGAAACATTCATCGAGTTAAGTGGAACTGATGGATAAAAATTGAATTCGTAAAGAATATTTTTCACTGCAGTATTGTCTTTTTTTAATGTCTTCGAAAATGATTACGTTCAGAAATCCCAGGAAATGTACTATATTATTTTAAAAGAAGTTATGCAATCATTTAAAGCAACAGGTAAAAACAAAAGAACACTCGTGAATTAAAATCTGAGAAAAATGGAGCCGCTTCAAAGAATGAAGCACAGAAAAAAAAACATTTTATGTTTGAAAAATTAGAGATAGATCCAGAAAAATCTCTAAAGTCGGAGAAAATGGAAGTTCTATGCATAATTAAACATTCTAATTTAGTCAAAAATAAACCCCTCCAACTCTGATTCTTGAAAAAGAATTAAATCCCTGATTTTGAAGCGAAGAAAAAGTTCTTTTAATTCAAGATTATTATTCTATTTCAGCTTCTTTAACTTCAAGCGGCACTGGAATTTTAAGCTTAATGTTGATATTCTTTTTCGTCTCATTAAATTTAATATAAAAGATTCAAAAGAATCCGGTATACTTAATGAGCTTTGTAAGAAATAATGCAATTTCAAATGGAAGTTGACTAGGGAAGTGGTTAAATTTTTTATGCTACTTACGTCCGGGCTCTGAAGAAGATATTCGCTTTTTCGTGGAATTAAGCTGTTTTTTAAAACGTAATGCAGTATTTTTGTTTAATTCCAAAGAAGAAGCAAAACATCATTTGGTTAGTAGATTTTGATTAGCAGAATTCTGATTAAACTAAGTTTTTTCCGAAAAAGTTAAATTTTTACTGTATAGCTTAGTTTTAATCTTCAAACAAGAAACTTTGAAGCATAAATTGTAAGCATTATTAAGGAATAAATATTTCCTGCAAAAAAAAAAAAAAAATACAATTGCACCAACCTTATTTAAAACTTGAGATCTGTTACGCAAGGCTTCCTTCATTGATGAAAATAAAGCAGATGCAACTTTAATTTATTCTGCTAGAAGTTAAGAATTTGCAAAGCACTGCATTTACTTTATTCCCTTTTATGGTTTTAGCAAATCATTTTTTAAACTACATTTTGATTTAGATTATTCGTGCCTCCTTAACGTTGTAATTTTCTCTACATACATAGCACAAAGGTATTTGTATACTTTACATTTTGATTATTTACTGTAATTTAACTTTACTGTCAGCACACTCTCAAAATACTGAAGGTTTATATGGCGAACCCTATACAAAAAGAGACTTTTCAGACATTTAGAAAGGTTATTTTACTGTAATGAACTTGCAATTATTAAGTTGAATTTATTAAAACAACTTATTTTGAAGCCCATTTCAAATATGGCTCAAAGTCACCCTAAATGGCAGGATCCATTTGAACCAGGGTTATAATTCCCTTTAAATAGGTTTGTTAATTATTATTTTTCAATGTTGGATTCTACACAATACATAAGGAATATTTCTTCCTTTTTGTATCAACAATTGGGGCCGTTGAAAATTGAGAAATTGGGACTGTAAGTTCCCCTGAATGACTGTTCTTGAAAGTCCCTTAGTAAAAAAAGACGTTTGGGATGATTTAGAAGTAATCATGGCTTTCAATTTTTCCCCAATGCTGATGGGAAAATAAGCGAAAATCATTTAGGCAAGTATCAACAGAGAAGTTATGGCATCTTATGCCATAAACATAAATGGAACTGTACATTCCTTTTCAATTTTGAGTCATTCTAATGAAATGAGCACGGATACAGAAATTGCATTATGATGATTTTCCTTTGGCGTAAATGTTCTTTGATATTCTTTCAAATCATAGACTGGTAGCTCTGGGAGTGTAACCTAAAGACTTGTATATGATCCATGAGCGAAATAGCATTCAATTTTGGTAAATGTTCCGTTGCGTTTTCATATCGATTTTTGTTATTAGATGCAGTATTTAAACTAATATTTAGCTTTCATGATGGATTGGGAAAGAGCTAGATTTAGCAATTTATTCACGGAGTAGATACTGACTCATAATTTTCATGAACAAAACAGTGTGAAATGTTTATGATATTAGAAAAAAATCTTTTTTTCAACAAAACATCCCTTAAGTTAGGAGAAATTGTGTTACATTTTATGAAATGCTTTTTTTATATATATATACTATATATATATAAATACAAATATAAAGATCAAAATCATTTTAAAAAATTAACATTTTTCTCGAGATATTATCCAAAGTCCACTACTTCAATAATACTGCGAAAACATACTCCTCTCCCCCTTTACATCTCAAAGGATAATTTTAAGCAATTACTAAATAAATTCCCAAAAACGAAAGAAGAGCCTAAGATGCAAGTGTCATCAAAGTCTTTGCGTTTGTAACAAACAGATAAACGATGTAATGATTTTCTAGTGAATGAACCGAGAAATGTCATGTCTTTTTGTCATTGTTTCTATAACCAAAACCAAAGAATGTAAGTCTTGTCTCATTTCATTTTATCACAGTTCAATCATTCAAGACCCTTTCTTCATTATTTTGAAACTTACTGCAATTCTTTCAGATGAGATTACAGCAGCGGTGATAGAAAAATTACAGTATTTTCATGGTGTACAAAAATCCAAAATAAAAATTACTTTGGGCAAAAAAGATTGCACTGTTTATTTTATTTATTTATTTTATTTTTTTAATTCAAACCGCTTTTCAAACACACTGCCAAAAACGAGCTGTTGCGTTTACAGCATAATTAATACTGGCAGCCGAGGTTCCAATTTAAAACTGTAAAATGCACAGTAATAAACTGTAAAACCTAAATTTCGCAGTTTCTTACAGTAAAGTTGGCAATTTACAGTTTATTGCGCTAAAATCTAGCTCCATTATACTGTAAAACAGCAAAGGTTCCAGTTTGAAATTGTAAAATGCACGGTAAAAACTTAAATTAGCAGTTTTAGGGTTCATTACTGTAAAATTAGCCATTGTTACAGTTTATTGTTATAAAATAAGCTGTATTATACTGTAAAAAACAACGTTCATTTTTTATTTTGCATCTTTATTATTTATACAAAGGTTTATTATCATTTTAAACCTCTAATAAAATTTTTATGCATGGCAACAATGCTCATTGTACTCTAAAAATGCAAAATGCTGAATATTTAAGTATCTTTTATCATTCCCGCTCCCTAATTTTTAAATGCAGTAACAAAAACTGCTTTTGGAATCCTCGAATATTCAGAGTTATCTTCCTCCTATTTCCTATTCAAAAGAACCATTATTTGTTAATAGAATTGCAATGAATGCGACAGTTTCTTTGAATGAAAAAGGTTTTTATAGTTTCCTGTAAAAGAGAGTGTGTAAAACTATTTAGAGTTAAATTATTTTGTTCAAAATTCGGTGCAATTACTATACCCGTGCGAACTTTTATATGTCTATCTAATGCAAAGATAATTAAGGAAGCAATTTAGAGAATTCAATTTACGAGGGAGGTGAAATATCAACCGTGAATTTCCTTTTGCATCACCGCCGTAAACAACGTAACATTTGCGCTAACCCACAAAGGATTTTTATTGTTGTTCTGTATTTAGATCATTTTTCATTTTTCTTGTTAATTATGTGCTTGCAAAAGTAGCACACTTCGTTTTTTAAATGTTATAAAATGGTTATTAACGTTGTGACAACCGCTTAAAAACGTTTATAAAACGTTTAAAGGTTATTTGTGCTACCTGGGTGTATAATACCTGTTATTATTTCTCAGAAAGTTTTCAATGTGAGATAAAATATAATTTTTGGAAACAAAATATTTATGTTAT
The DNA here is from genome assembly GCA_038373865.1 of Uloborus plumipes. NCBI lineage: Eukaryota > Metazoa > Arthropoda > Arachnida > Araneae > Uloboridae > Uloborus > Uloborus plumipes. Next base: position 180,051 of record JAXGGA010000268.1, read on the forward strand.
TTTAAAATGCATTTTTACTTAAATGTGGTTTTAATTTCAAAATTAACAAGCGTGTTTAGTCAGCCACCTTTTCCCGTGATCAGAAGAGTCTGACCGTGATGCGGTGGCCCCGGGTTCGAATCCCGACTCAGGCATGAATGAACTTTCATTCTGTTCTTTTCCTTCCTGTGTCGTAAATGGCTGCCTGCCCTATAAACGGATCTTATGGCATGTATGTTGAGCTAAATCAGACTTCCACCTTAATGGTGCTCGTAAAAACGGAAGCCGTACATATTTCGCTTTAAATCGGGTAGATTGCCTACTCGGGCTCGGGTACCCGAGTGGTTTCAGAAACAACAACACAAGCGTGTTTTTAAACTAAAAATGGGAAACAGATTTTTGTAGCAAAGATTTCCAACTGCATGTGGCTCAAATATTCAAGTTCAGAGTTCTTTTAGTGCTCCAAGCTACTCATTTAGAGAATACTGTCTTTGGGAAAACTCTAAAAACGTTAGCCTTGCTTTAAAAATTTTCTTTCGCATCTTATTTTGTCCTTCTTAGATCTCAATATATATATATATACATATATATATATATATATATATATATATATATATATATATATATATATATATATATATATATATATATATATATATATATATATATATAAAATAATAGAATTGTAAGAGGACAAACGAAGAGACCACACCAAAAGCCCATAGATGCGCAAAGCAGCTAAACTACAAAGCCAAGTATATAATAAAACAAATAAAAAATACTAATAATGAAATCGAAAATGGCACATTAGGAGAAGTGAAAGGAGAAAGGTTGAATCCAGAGCTCATCAGCCGTGGGGGATTCAAGAGTGGTCGAAAGACCAAAAAATTTTAAAAATAAACTAAAGAGAGGATGTTTTAGTTCAAAATATGCAGTCTACAGATATTCATTGGGCAAAAAAGCACCAATGTGAGCCTGCAAACCGCACATTAGAACAAAAACCTAAAACTAAAAGCAGGGGTTTCGCCTCGACCGATTAGGAATAAAATTCCCAAAAACCGGCCACCCACAGGACGGTCCTGCTGTGAAAATAAAAACATCTCACCTGAAGTTCCGCGCGACAAAATCCAAAATCATATCCAGCAAATCAGGAGGCAGTCCAGTTGTCAAAATATAAGGTAAATCCGTGTCCAAAAAACAAATCCTAAAACGTTCCGGTCTACCATTTACACGTGCTCAAAAAATATCCATCCCTGCAATCCTGAAAATGGTTTCTTCCAGCGATTTCATACGATTGAACAGTTAAACAGTTACAGTGAAGCAAAGTCGTTATTGAAGGTTATACTTGAGCAAACATTTTTAATTAGATTTTTTGGAAAATTGTTGTCAAATAGTATATTTTTAAGAAGAGAAATTTCTAAATTAAAAGCAGTTTCAGTGTTACAAATTCTTTTAATTCGCAAGGCTTGTGAAATAATGATGCCAATGAAAACTTTTTTGCTAAGGCAGGAATTATAATCTTGTAGGCTATTGACTTTAAATTGGAATTCACGTCTTTTGTCATAAATTGTGGTGTAACAGAAGGAGCCAATTTCTATGTTAATGTCCAGGAAATTAAAAATCTTTTGATTTTGACTGGTTTTTTTAAGCGTTAAGGAGTTATGATAAATAGTTTTGCTGAGCTCAGAGAAATTGGAAAAATTAATGCATAGAAGATCATCAATGTATCTACAACAGAGAGGTGTAGAGGAGGGGTTTTCAATCGAAAATTTTCTTTCATAAAACAAGAGAAAAAGGTTGGCAAGGGTTGAACTAAAATTAGCTCCCATTGCAATACCATTGATTTGTTGAAAACATGAATTACCATTTTTAAAAAAATTATTGAAAATGCAAAATTTAAACAGATTAAGAAAAAAGCTTTCATTCAAATCGAGTGTGTCATTCACAGAGCTAAAAAGCTCAGACACAGTGGAAAAAAGCTCACAAAGGGGGATGTTAGTAAAGAGATTTTCAAAATCAAAGGTTTCAAGGCTATTTATGTCAAGCATATTGAGCAGATTGATCACTTCAACGCTGTTATTAATAATCCAAAACCATTTTTCATGTTGAAGTTGAAGTTGTTCCAGAATTTTTTTGAGAAAATATTCAAGTTTTACACTAAGAGTTTTCCCAATAGTGTTGGTGGCAGAACAAATAAAACGGAACCCAACAGGTGTCTTATGGAATTTAGGAATGGCATAAAGGTAAGGCAAGGCTACAGAATCAGGTCGCGGCAATTTGAAAAGTTTATAAGCAGCGATGAATTTTTTGATGATGGAGGATTCATTAAGTGAAGAAATTTTGTAAGTTGTGGAATTTTCTAATTCTGATTTAATAATATTAGCATATAGTTTTTTTCAACAAATAGAAAAATTAGAGCTGGCTTTATCCACAACAGTAAAAACATAGGCCTTTTTAAATTCTTTAATGGTATCCATTTCTTCAGATGAGATTTGAAAGTACTCAGAGTCAGTGTTAATAACATCATAAAGTTTTGATTTTAAAACATGTAGAAAATGATGCCTATATTCAAGAAAAGCATTAAGAGGAACATTGAAGCTGTAGGAAATTTTTCTCAAAAAATGATCAAGTTCAATTGAAAGTTTATCATAAGCTTTCAAAACATTGGTACGAAAATTAGGTCGAAATTTGGTGCCCAGTCCAAAAAGTTTTATAAGTTTACTGTTTTGCAAAAAATTTAAATCACCTGTTAAAATATGACCAAAGTCATTGTTGTAAAAATTGGAACCCACAAACTTATCACAAGTGCAATTGAAATCCAAATAGTTTTCATAATTTTTAGCAACCTCTTGATAATTAAGAATTTTTTTAGAGAACGGAGGATGGAATCTGTAGCTAAAAATAACTTGAAGATCTTTGATAGGAAAGAAATCCAATAGATTGTCGTGAAGTTTTGATAAGTTTAATTTATCAAAAGATTTTTGCAAGAAGCTAAAAGTACAATAACAAGTTTGTATTTGTTGAGCAGATCCAACTTTGTAATTCAAAAGATCATAACATAAAGCTTCAAAGTGCGAGTTCTTGAATTGGTGTTGTGGTAAGAAGTTCTTAAGCTTTTTAAGAAAATTAAGTTTAAGACTGAAGAGGAATTTTCTGACCTTTTCTGTGTCATATGAAAGACAAAAGGAATTTTCAAGCTTTTCTAAAATCTGAAGAGGCGAAGAAGTATTAATAAGAGGGGGGCAATTACCTGACCCTCTTTTAAAACGAGTGGTGCTGGCGTTATTTCCAAATCTGAAAAGTGAGTAAACACTAAGGTTGTCAGTGGAATTAGAGTTTGAAGTATAGATTTTATTATTGAGTGAAGAATTCAATCCATATGGAAAGATAGATTTGAATTTTAAAATAAAATGCGATTCTAGTGAGAGTCTCTTTTTCAGAGAAAATTCAAAACCTAAAATAGAAATTGAAATATTGTCAAAACTGTGCAGCTGAAAATGCTGAAGCTCTTTATCTTCTTTGTTCTTAAATGTAAGAATGTCATGTCGATGGTTATTGATACGTAAATTGAGTGGATTGCTTGTTTGTCCGATATAACAAAGATTTCAGGAGAGGCACTTAATGAGATAAATGAGGTGATGTTGTTTTCAGAAGTAACCTTCAATGTGGACACTAGCTTCAGTATCAGCCAAAATTCAAATTTTACATCGATTGTTTGTGCATAAAACCATACTAGTGAAAAGGGGGGGGGGGCGGTAAGATGAATAATAAATACACAGCAAGATCGAGGTGGGATCGGCGAAACCCAAAAACGAAGAGACAAAAATGAAGCAATCCAGTGAATACACAAATTAGAAGGCGCAAAGCAGCACAAATTAATTGTATACAACATAAAATAATAGAATTGTAAGAGGAAAAACGAAGAGACCACACCAAAAGCCCATAGATGCGCAAAGCAGCTAAACTACAAAGCCAAGTATATAATAAAACAAATAAAAAATACTAATAATGAAATCGAAAATGGCACATTAGGAGAAGTGAAAGGAGAAAGGTTGAATCCAGAGCTCATCAGCCGTGGGGGATTCAAGAGTGGTCGAAAGACCAAAAAATTTTAAAAATAAACTAAAGAGAGGATGTTTTAGTTCAAAATATGCAGTCTACAGATATTCATTGGGCAAAAAAGCACCAATGTGAGCCTGCAAACCGCACATTAGAACAAAAACCTAAAACTAAAAGCAGGGGTTTCGCCTCGACCGATTAGGAATAAAATTCCCAAAAACCGGCCACCCACAGGACGGTCCTGCTGTGAAAATAAAAACATCTCACCTGAAGTTCCGCGCGACAAAATCCAAAATCATATCCAGCAAATCAGGAGGCAGTCCAGTTGTCAAAATATAAGGTAAATCCGTGTCCAAAAAACAAATCCTAAAACGTTCCGGTCTACCATTTACACGTGCTCAAAAAATATCCATCCCTGCAATCCTGAAAATGGTTTCTTCCAGCGATTTCATACGATTGAACAGTTAAACAGTTACAGTGAAGCAAAGTCGTTATTGAAGGTTATACTTGAGCAAACATTTTTAATTAGATTTTTTGGAAAATTGTTGTCAAATAGTATATTTTTAAGAAGAGAAATTTCTAAATTAAAAGCAGTTTCAGTGTTACAAATTCTTTTAATTCGCAAGGCTTGTGAAATAATGATGCCAATGAAAACTTTTTTGCTAAGGCAGGAATTATAATCTTGTAGGCTATTGACTTTAAATTGGAATTCACGTCTTTTGTCATAAATTGTGGTGTAACAGAAGGAGCCAATTTCTATGTTAATGTCCAGGAAATTAAAAATCTTTTGATTTTGACTGGTTTTTTTAAGCGTTAAGGAGTTATGATAAATAGTTTTGCTGAGCTCAGAGAAATTGGAAAAATTAATGCATAGAAGATCATCAATGTATCTACAACAGAGAGGTGTAGAGGAGGGGTTTTCAATCGAAAATTTTCTTTTATAAAACAAGAGAAAAAGGTTGGCAAGGGTTGAACTAAAATTAGCTCCCATTGCAATACCATTGATTTGATTGATACCATTTTTTATTTTCACAGCAGGACCGTCCTGTGGGTGGCCGGTTTTTGGGAATTTTATTCCTAATCGGTCGAGGCGAAACCCCTGCTTTTAGTTTTAGGTTTTTGTTCTAATGTGCGGTTTGCAGGCTCACATTGGTGCTTTTTTGCCCAATGAATATCTGTAGACTGCATATTTTGAACTAAAACATCCTCTCTTTAGTTTATTTTTAAAATTTTTTGGTCTTTCGACCACTCTTGAATCCCCCACGGCTGATGAGCTCTGGATTCAACCTTTCTCCTTTCACTTCTCCTAATGTGCCATTTTCGATTTCATTATTAGTATTTTTTATTTGTTTTATTATATATATATATATATATATATATATATATATATATATATATATATATATATATATATATATATATATATATATATATATATATATATATATTGTAGCAACTTGGCTTCAAGATAAATTTTCAGTCAACATCGCTTCACATATATATGATCTAAATTTTGTAATTCCTAAGGTTAAAATTTATTAACGAGTAAAATACCTCCCAAAGCCACAGATAAGGCAGGACTCCGTAATACCATACAGTGACTGCAAGTTCGTTATTATAATATGGAATAGGTAGTAGCCGAGCTTTAGGTGGAAACATCCTATAGAAGTTAAGATAGCCAAACAAACTGGTATCTAATGCAAAATTAGCACACCAGCAAGAGACCGCAGCAATAGTACGATTATAATATTTATCACAAAAAAATACAATAAAATGTAGTTACTGTCTTTTTAGCTGCCCACGGCAGTATATACCAACTACAGCTTGGACTAAAAACATTTCGTAACTGATTAAAGCGTGTCATTAAAGTATCATTTTGCGCTTATGCGGATTAGGATCTACCGTAAAAGCTACTTGTGCATTTAAAATTTTCCTGGGGTATTGTTCCTACTTTGCCACCTATTCTATTTAAGTTTCTATAAACAAATATACCTATATTCAGTTTCTTAGCTTCAGTTAATCATGATGACTTTAACCCATTTATAACCAGTAGCACAAAAACGGGACTCCTGTTAGTTACTAGATACAAAAACCTGTAATGGGTATATCATTTTACTAAAGCTGTTTTTCACAAGTTAAATAGTCCATCTTCTTGAGAAAACCAGATAGAACCACTAGTTGGACATTAGAGTTTATTTATTGACAGCTAATTTCAGACAAATCAGTCAAGCAATGATCCAGCATGGGTAAGTAAGGAGTTTTTGCGAACTTATTTTTCATAAAACTAACCTATTTTAAAATGATTTGCTTAAAATTGATCACAGATGCCTTCTGCAATGTTACTTAGCAAAAGCAAAGTCAAGAAAGGTCGTAGTTTGCACACATATCTGCCTAGTGTCCCATAAACCGGACGTTAAATAACTTAATAAATATGGCAACGGTGATCTATTTTACGCCTAAAATGTACGCAAACCATTCCAAACAAGAGTTTTAAGCAGATAAAAATTTAAAAATACTGTTTAAAAAAAACTTGGGCATAAATGGGTTAAGTTTAGGATTCTTTCTACTGCACTACAAAAAATGAACTGTTGCTTTTACAGTATAATACTGGCAGCCGAAAAAAAATGTAAAATGCACCGTAGTACTAAACTGTAAAACTAGCAGTTTTAGTTTCTCACTGCAAAGTTAGCAATTTTACAGTTTGTTGTAGTAAAATTTAGCTTCATTATACTGTAAAAACAACAGTATAATACTGGCCGCAGAGGTTCCAGTGTAAAACTGTAAAATGTACGGTAATAAACTGTAAAATTAGTAATTTTACAGTTTATTTCTGTAAAATTAGCAATTTTATAGTTTAGTACTGCAAAGTTAGCCATTTTTAGTTTATTACTATAAAATTGGCTGTAATATACTGTAAAAACAATTCATTTTTAGAGTAATTATTTACCATTTCAGTAAAATACCGTGCTTTGAACAAATAATTTTCATATTTATAAATAAATTGAAAATAATTACCATGCAGCAATCCCCTTAGATAATGACCTAAGCTTCAAACGCATGTTTCTGATGTTTGAAGTTCCTTAGTATGATTACAATACTTAAGAGTAAAGGATGGAAGAAAAGAAATACACTTCCAAAGTTCTGAACGTTTCCGTGCAGCTAGAATTGTCCCTTGGGAAATTGCAGATGTAGATTATATGATCTCGCAGAATTGCTCTTTAAAGAAAGACAAGTTCTAATCACTGGAAAATGAACAGCCTTTGTTGGAAAGTATTTGAGAGTACTGTTTTTAGCATGATGCGTTGAATTATATTTAAAACAGAAGTTTTACTAAGAAAGTTCTTGCAATATCGATAAATATTTAGCGATACAAGTGAAAAGTCAGAAGCGGGATTCTATGATTAATACAACTGTGGAAAAAAAACATGCTTGTACATGAATTGTACATTCATGGTATTTGTTTCTAATCTAGATAAGTAATTTTATTTAGTTTAGAAATATTTTTTTACTGTATAAGAAAGGCACTACAAATAGAATGCTCTCTTACCAAAGATAGCATTTTCTTTTGCTTATTTTGATGATACTGATATGTAGAAACAATTGTCATATTTTTGCAATTAAGTGGTTTTTATTTCTTAGAAATACACTTAGTTAATGCTATAGGGGAGACTGGGGACGGTTGTGACGCGGGGCGGTTGTGACAGTCGTCATATTAGCTAAACCATAATTAATACCTGGTTGAAGCAAAGAGATAGAGTATCAGCATGTTTGTCTGAATGTGTGTCAAAGCATTGCGGTAGCCATCGAGCGACATTAACGCTAGCAGAGGGGTTGGTTACTTTTTAACAGTCAAAAGTAAGTTTTTTTGTTCGATGTCTTTTAGTAATTCCCGTTGATTGGGTATAGATAGAGAAATAAAAGTTTTCTCCCCGTTAGTAGTGAACTTTAATAGTGAAATAGCAGTGATTACTTTTTATGTAGGATATTTTGTATTGCCATGGCGATTGCTGTTTTCAAAAGTAGTGGGTTGGGGTCGGTTGTGACAAATTGCGTGGGGACGGTTGTGACACGAGTAAAACATGTTTTTATCATATTTGATGCCCATAATACTCTTGGAGAAGACGGAAATAGGGCAGTGTGACCTAATGAAATATAAAGAAGCTTATAAAGAAGTGAAACTTTTTTTTCTTTCCGACAGCTTTGGAAATGCAACGTTAATCGTAAGTCTTTGCTACGAAACATTCATTCGTAAACGCGATGGAGCCGGCCGGCACTGTCACAATGAAAACAACGTGTGCATAGGTTATATTGCTCATAATAAAGTGCTTTTGAGCTTACATATACGCTGAAAGCAGATATGAGAGTAAAATAGCTACTGAGAAATGGTTCCGTTCATTTGTGAATAGAAATGTTTCACGCATGTTCGTGTAGCTCATGCAACTAGCCTTTCAAGAGTAACAAGCTTCAATAAAACAAATAAAGGTGGAATCTTTCTTTGATACTTGAGAATTGGAATGAACAGACACGGTTATGACCCACAGGATGTGCATAATGTTGGCAAAACAGACGTTACGAAATTCAAAAAACCTGATATTTTTGTAAGACTTGGTATAAGGCTACTTCAACTGAACGAGACACATTGTTAAATGTTAAACTTTTCCAGATGAAGGTTATGTTGAATTCCGTTTAATATTACTTGAAATTAAAAGTGATCTAGATTGTTTTGCGGTATTTTTGAACTTGTCACAACCGACCCCAAGCACTGTCACAACCGCCCCTGGGGTGGGGTCGGTTGTGACATTTGTTCCTTTTTTGTTTAATTTGCTCCTGTGAATTAACTAGTGTACTTAGGGAGAAAATTTTAGTGCTTATAAGCAGGCAAATAAATACTTTAACATAAAAACAACTTTAAACCAGCTCACAGGCATTGCAAGGGATCTATGGGGGAGCAACTGAAAATTGTCACAACCGTTCCCAGTCTCCCCTACTTAGCAATAATAAGAATTCGTTTTGAGAATTACAGTACATAAAGACAGAATAATGTAGTTTATAGCAACGTTTGGATTCAAACATTTTTAGCAGTAAATCGTATGTTAAGAGGAAACATGAAAATCACCGAGTACTAATAGGTCTCAATATTACAAATGTTAATAACTGGAATTTATCATTTCATAATAGAAAAATTATTGCTGCCTTAAGCAATATATTTACAATAAGAGCATCAGTTTTTGAAAACTGCTTGTATTGACATATTCTTTGATTTTCAAAAACAACTTTTATTCCTGACTGAAAAACGCTACTTGTCAAAATATCAACATAGTTCAACTATCACCAGATGAAGTTTACAAATACCTTCGTGCTATAGATGTGCAGAAAATAACAACGTTACGAATTGCTCATTTGTGCATTCGTTATTTTCTGTACATCACCAGATGGCTGGCGATATAAAGAGAGCCGATATTTACCCATTTAACTTTGCCCCTCTTATTCACTTGTACACATTCGCCAACTTTTACAGATAAAATGAAGAGAGCCTGTACAGCTAATTTAATTTTTGTTTAATGAATATTAAGCTTGATTCGTTCATATTAATTCTTGAACAAATTCTCCTACTATAATAATGGAAACGATGTTCTTCTCTTGTACTTAATATCGTCGTAAAACTCTTAAAGCACGATAACGTCAGGCAATTTAAATACCGTAGTACTACCGAATCAAATGAAACTGCGCCAGATTAATCGGAGATTCGGATTACCAAATTTGTACTGTAATGCAATAAATGTATAATACCCTAATGCCTCGTACTTCGGATGCCACCAAATATTTTAAACCACAATTTCGTCTCTCTGTTTTGTAATTAGGGGTTACCCTCAGTTGTGTAATTCGGATCCACCTCTCCCCGTTGCATTCCGATGCCCATATCAGTTCCTGAGTAATGAGCTAATTCGTGCAAGTGCAAAGTGCGAGATATTCATTATCAGATATGTGCATTTCATAATAGCAAAAATAATTGGTGCCTTAAAACAATTTATTTACAATAAAAGTATCAGTTTTTAAAAACTGCTTGTTTTAACATGTGCTTTGATCCGTAAAGGTTACTTTTTTTCTGACTGAAAAATGCTACATGTTAAAATATCAACATATCAGATAGCTGGCGACATAAACAAGGCTAATATTTAACCATTTCACTTTGCCATTCTTATTCACTTTACTTGCACGCATTCTCCTACTTTTACAGATAAAATGAAGAGAGCATTCATAGCTAATTACATTTTCTTTTAATTTTAAGCTTGATTCGTTCATATTAATCCTTGAACAACTTCTCCTACTATAATAAAGGAAACGATGTTCTTTGCTTGTACTTAATATCGTCGTAAAGCTGGTAAAACAGGATAACGTCAGGCAGTGTAAATACCGAATCAAATGAAACTGCGTCGGATTAATCGGAGATTCGGATTACCAAAATAACACTCCAAAGCAATAAATGTATAATACTCCACTACAATCCTACTTCGAATGCCACCAAATATTTTAAACCACAATTTCGCGTCTCTGTTTTGTAATTCGGGGTTGCCCTCAGTTGTGTAATTCGGATCCGCTTCTCCCCCGTTGTTGCATTCCGACGTCCATATCAGTTCCTGAGTAATGAGCTAATTCGTGCAAGTGCAATGTGCGAGATATTAGATCTTAAATTAACATTTCACATGCGCGGGAATGTCATTCCCCACACAATTGTTGAATTTCATCCAACTGCACCAACGTATCTGCTTTAACTGCGAATTTAATTATAACTTACGTGAGCCGTGTCAGTTATTGTTGATTGTATTGTCGTGGCTCTGCATTGCTTTTCTCTTACTTGTTGTTCATTAGTGGTAATGCGTGCATTTCGTTAAATTATCAAACGTACTTTTGATGGATATTTAATAACATGTGCATAATACACACTAATGTACTTTATCCTGTAACTGCAGGCTATTGTATGAATAGTTAGCAAATGTATTCAGTTTTGAAATTACTTCACATGTGTCATTTTCATTATTTCTCCCTTTCAGATTAACGTAACCGATTACAAGCAAAAACAAGCTTAAAATCTATTACACAAATTAACTGGCGTAAAGCATCCTATGCTGCATTCATTGTCAATACACCGATTTCCTTTCCAAACTGATAGTTAAAAATATTTTTAAATAATGTTACAAGAATTAAAATATTGTCAGATGAAAAGGCGTTTTGTTACGCTGTTACGAATAGAATAAATAGTGGATAGATTATTTATCACATTGAAAATGGTATTTTCTATTTAAAATGGTATATAAAGACGGTCTGTTCATGAAACTATTGAAAAATGGAGGCATTGAAAGAAACTCATATTGAGGAAAACATACAGTAATACATTAATAAATTTGACTTTTTTTTTAATTATTACTAAATTTGATTTTTAAAAGATTAGAATATTTACAAGAACAGATAATACATGGAACAATTTAGTATGAAGCTAAAAAGGAATAAGGATCGCATAAACTGTAATTAGGCAAAAGGTAAGTTTAGTTATTTGCAAGAATACATGAGCCTCAAAAACTTTGAAACTGATTGGCATTAAAATCTGGATAAAGAAAAAAGCTTTATCCTATGCAAAGACTTAGATAAAATTCATCAAATCAAAGTGCCGAAGAATAAAACTTCTTCATAGTTACGTCAGATTAAGAAAGTCGTTTAACTTTTTATAGCTTCAAATACAGCGGGGGGGGGGGGGGATATTATTCTTCATAGGTAACAAAGGTTACTCTCTAACATAAAACTTTCGAAACAGTCGCATTTTAGAAAGAACCGTCATTTTTACCCAAACACATACCAACTAATTTGCCTCAGATTCAACTAATTAAAATTGAACATCGTACGAAAAAAAATCAACCGAAAAAAATTATTACATTAATAATAATTCATTAATATTAAATTACTGGAAAGAAACATTCGAATATGTTACAAAAGCTGGTACGAAAAATTTCGAAGCAATTACACAGCAGTGATGCAAAAAAGTTGTTAAACATGAATTAACCAACTTTTAATTTTCATGAAACTAAATCTGAATTAGTTTTACATGTTTGCTCTGTTTTATCTTTGAAAATAATAACATCCAAACAAAACAACTTTTCCTCCTCTATAATCAAAAATTTCTTTAGCCAGTTAGTTTTTTATTTTTTTGCCCTAAATCTGTACCTCAGAATCAGACTAACGTAAGTCCATTTTCGTCATTTTTCAGTAGAGGATAAAAACGATGTATTCGACAATCGTTTTTCCCCTCTACCGAAAAATGACGAAAGTAGACTTACGTTAGTCTGGTTCTGAGGTACAGAAATGGAAAACAAGTGAAATTTCCTTACATTAGGAATTCTATTTCTCAGTCTTACATGTTACAAAGTGATGAATTCAGTTTAACTTCAAACTGAATTTCAAAAATGTTTAGTCTGCATAAATGTTAGTTTTTATGTGATATAGAGTTTAGATGAAGTAAAAGAAATAAAGATAACAATACAGGACAAGAAAAAAATATGAAACTAGATTGTTTTATATGACAGCTAGCGGTTAGCAGCTAGTCCAAGAGCTGGCAACGTCGAAAAAACAACAATTTTAAGACGTCTGACTCTTTAATATAGCTTTCCCTGTGCTCTCCTACGCAGCATTAGAAGTGTCCAGCGGTCGAGAGTGGTTGCGTGTTTCACAGCACATCACGTTTGTACTGGAAAAAGTAGTGATTTTGAAATCAAATCAATCATGATAAAAAATGTTTTGACCTCATCATTTTCGATTTTAACAAAAATTGGTGTGAAGGACACATATGACAAGATAAGTTGCACACAAATTTGCACACCAAGAAACTCAAAGGACAAATTGCTTGAAGATTCCTTCTAATTTATTTAATAAAAAAATGCTCATTTTTAACAAGACAGTCGGTTTCATTTGCATGCTTAAGAAAAAGGTCAGAGCAATTTACATAACAAATTATCAATATCTTCAATCCAAAGCTAATGGAATTTTGAGGTTCGATAAAAAAAATAATAATAAGTTTTCAATGAATAAAAATACTCCATTCAAATTTCAATAAATTTCCCCGCCTCTTTATGAGTGACATTTTTGTTTTCCGGCAATCACCATTAACACCAAAAAGCACTTTCCTCTAAGAAATTGTTCAGAAACTCTGGCTTGAGAGATAAGTGAAAGAAGGCAACCAACCACTCAACTCAGCAAGGAGCCACTTAGTCGTGCGACTTATCAACGAAGCGTTAAACAAGTAAGTCAGATACTTTTTGTCTTATAAATTATGGTCAAACTATGATCTATGATGAGACCTTAGTTTTTGTTTCAAATTATTAATGTTGACAAATGCAAAGAAAAATGTTAGATAACAGAAACCAGGCCGGTAGGGCTGTACGGGGGTTAGTAACTTACATCGCACTTAAAATAAGGTCAGTTAAATTTAAATTTGCTATTAGTTTGGCTCTCTTGATAAGATATTACTCTTATTTTTGCTTATCGTATTTAGTTCTTTTATTGTATTTACTTTTTAGTTTATTTAAATTGATTTTTTTCTATAATACAAAACTCTCAGTTGTAAGATGTTTTGTAAAAAAATATCGAACTACTGCTACATGAAACAATTTACTCTGCGGTACAGGGACGTCATTTCGAAATTTTCCAGGGGGGAGGGCAAAGGGTGCATACACAATGTAAAATTTACCAAAAAAGTGGCAAAAGCCACGCCCACTTATATGCCTATACATTGATTTCCCAAAGTCAGGCGGGGGGCAATTGATCTCCCCCTGCCCCCCCCCCTAAATGACGGGCCTGCTCCGGTACTATTTTGCTAGACGAACGATCGAATTTACTATTAATTTCTGAGCTTTTGTTTACATTATTGCCAAGTTTGGGAAAGAAGTATTAAAAAAATAGAGTTAATAGTTTTGCTTATACATACATTTACTTTGCACAAATGCATAAAGCTGTTTTGAAATACATTGGGACTATTATTTTCAAACTTTGGTAATAAACTGATGTCACGTTGTTTCAGAACAGAATCTGGATGGTTGTTAAAAATTTAATTTTAGATTCTAAACCAAGATTGTTTTTCGTTTTAATGAGTTTTGTGTAACAAAGTTTCTAGTAAAAAATACTTGCACGATTTCAAGTAAATTTTTCATTAAGTGCTCGTAAGTGAGGGGTAAAAACGAAAATATATGTTATATCTTTATATCACATTACTGCAAATAAAAGCTGGTCCAAAATTGGGAAAATGTTCATTAATGCAACCTAGTATTAAATTATTTTCTTTAACTTTGATTAAAAACTAATGCAAGTTGGTTAGTTAATACAAAATTAATTTTGATTTGATTCCAAAACTCACTTAAATTACTACGCATTAAATTAGTGCCATATTTAATAGAGTCACAAACAGTTCTAGTTGTATTGAGAAAAATATTAAAGTGCTTCACTCTTTAGTTGAAATGAGTTATTTTGAAAAGCAGAAATAATGATATAGTGGCGTGCTTCTGAGTGATTTCTGTAGCTACAAAATGAGGCAGCGTCCCTCAGATGCAAACATAATAAATGTTTTTGTATCATTAATAAAACAACATGTTATACAGGCCATTTTTAACAGTAGAATTTCTAAGATAAATATTTTTAATGCACCAGGAGCTAAGAATTTGTGCAGTATCATTTTTTTCATCAATACTTAGTTCTTATACACAAGTGTTCAAGCGTCCTCAGCAGTGCCATCCTAAGCATCTCTCTCATTAAGCTATCTTCGGTTACAAAATGTTTTTCTAGTAAGCAGGAAAAATTATAATTATAAAAAAAACTTTGAATACGTACACTTAAACAATTGCTGATTAGAAAATAAACAGCATTTCACAAAAGGCTTCTAATAAGTAGCACCAATTGTGGAAAAAAAAACAAATCGAGGATTAAGTTCAGTTGAAATTATTACAAGTTAGAAGCAACATTTCAATTTTATACAAAATCGTTTCTGGTAAGTAAGACACACGATAAATTAAAAAATCTAGGAATTTGTGCATTTAAATAGGAAAGAGAAGTGAGAAGTTTGAGCCCTGGAAAAGCTATATCGTTCGAGGGCAGCAGATGCCAACAGACTTGCATTTCACGTTTTGACAGTGGAAACTTGAATTCTATGACTTTCGAACATGGGAAGAAACTTTTCAAGATTTGTACAAAGTGTGGGAGTGTCGAGGCGTCACCTGAGTATATTTTTATTTGTATAGATTTTAATTTGGATACATAAAATATAAATAACACATATTTTAAGTTTAACATATAGTTACATTTATTGTTTACGCATTATGTTATCGGAAGTAGTATTATAAGTATCACTTATGATTAAATCAACTTATAATCTGAACTAATCAGTTAACTCCAAAATCCAAAAAAAAATAAATAAATAAATAAATAAAATAAATTTTTCTCCGACCTAAAAAATATATTAAGGTTTTATTGTTTTAACCTCCATTTTCGTCAAACATTAAACTAAAGCAACGTTACTAAAGAATTTCATTAATGCAACAAAAGAAAGAATAAAATTATACTATCCATAATAATAATCTTAATGAATAAGCAAAAAATTCCATGTTTGCTTCTTGATTGTTATCAGACGCTGAAGCTCATTATCCATTAAACACAAAACAACTAAAAGTAAACAAATTTTTATTATACTATAAGGTTTGTCTAAGATTATTCAAAACAATTTCATAACTAGAGAACTTTTTCTAGAAACTGAGTAATAGTAAGCCATCAACAAATGTTTAAAAAAATATTTAAGTGCCTTAATGTTTTCTAATTAATAATAACGAACTTAATTTAATTCATCATTGTGATTTTTTGAAGAATAATACAATGGTGTATTTCTTCACGAAATAAAACATAAAAGAAGACAACCAAAAATTATGAGTATTGCAATGAAAAACATTCAAACTTCGAGCATGAGTACCCGATTAATTTCTTTTAATCGTTCAACATTAAGTGATACAGAGAAATAAAGAAGTCTTTCAAGTTCGTAATCGGTCGTCTTTATCTAATGGCTAATTACTCTTTCAAGCATATGCGGTTTAATTCCCTGATTAGATTAAGATGTGCACACGACATGATGCAGCTCATGGCTCATTAAAACAAATGGAATTTGAAATTATTAACCGAAATGGCTAAATGCTCCCAATTGCTCAATTAATAAATTATTAATTATTATTCAGGTGAAATAGTTTAATCCTTTCTATGTGTGCACATCGCTATTTTTGTCTGAACTTTAGGAGTGAGATTTGCGGCATGTACATTCTCTTTAAATGAAAAAAAAAGTGTTTTTAAGCACTAAAAGGTAGAGCTTAAGAATTAAAGTTAATAATGTACTTGGTAGGCTTGCAGCTACTTTCTTTAGTGCTAAGAAGTTCTCAGTAATGTATTGAAAGAAAGAAGCTATTAATAATTGAAGATTTTAAAATCTATTACTAGATCGAACAAAAAAGCCGTATGCTAGTTTTAGAGCAGATATACTAAGTACTATGGTATAAAACAGTAAGTTACGGTCAGTACTATGGTATTTTTAACTGGAAAAAAGTGGAGACTTGTAAGTTTTTTGAAAATTAAAAAAAGGGGAATTTTGTCTAACTACAAAAAGGTAGAAATTAAAAATAAACATTATCTCACTTTGCAGCATTGTAGTCACTTTAAATTTTTCAGAAAAGATAATCCTTAGTCATGTGTCCAGTTACATCTTTTTTCACTTATTATTTGCTCTCGCATATAAATCGTGTGCTATTTTCAGAGAAGATAATAAATATTCCATAATATTTTGAAAGGAGAAATAGCAACAAATGTTTCGACATTATCTTCAAAAATGACAGAAAAAGAGACATTTTGCTATTTGTCAAAAAGTAAAACAAAAAACTAGAATAAAAGTTAATGATTTAGTAGGCTTATAGTGATGTAGTTCTTTAGTACAAATAAATTCCTAGTAATTAGTTGGAAGAAAGATGCAATTCATAAACGTGCATTTCTGCCTTATATATTGCATATTCAATCTGGATTTTGAGACTAAATTTATTACTGATTGTATACATGAGTTAAACCACGCTAAAAGAATTTCTTTGCAAAATATTAAAATCTGTAATTAAATGGCAAAAGATTAAAAGCCACTTTTTACAAATTTTACATTACATTTGTTTTATGAACCAGGCAACGTCATAAAAGTTTCTTACGCCATTGCATTTTTCGTCTATGGCTCAGAAATTAAAATTAGTTTTAGTTGTAGATTATTTGTAGATGTACATAAAAGACCCGTCATAACGTCAAAAATTAAATTTTAAAACAATGACTTATCACTTTGTAATCTAACCACATAACCACAGAAATATTTTTCATTAACTCATTACTGAGATGATGAAACTATAAACCAGGTTAATTTTTTAAAGTGTGTCAATACTTTTTCCCAGTTATAACAAATATTTTCCCCTTTCAATTGCATACACTGCATACACTGCTGTTTTTACAGTATAATACAGGTAGCAGAGGTTTTCAGTTTAAAACTGTAATTGAACAGTAATAAACTGTAAAATTAGCAATTTTAGTTTATTGCTGTACAGCAGCAATATTGCAGTTTATTACCACAATTTTACAGTTTTTTATCACAAAATTAGCTGTATTATACTTTAAAAAGAACAGTATAATACTGGATGCAAAGGTTCCATTTTAAAACTCTAAAATGCACAGTAACAAACTGTAAAATTAGCAGTTTATAATTTATTACTCCAAAGCAGTTATTTTAGTAAAAAAAAAGTATTTTGTTAAACTTAACACATAACTTAATTCTCACTGTTTTACACTTCTCGAAAACATGCCTAAGCAGCAGAAAACGAACTCGGAATCAATGACATAAGTCAAATCGAATCCAAAAAAATCCAATTTTGCTCTCGTTACCAAACTAACCACATTCTCCTATTTGATTAACAATGAAAGAAACTCGTACGTCGGATGATCCCATCGTAATTCCGTACTTTACGCTAAGAACTGCAGTTCTGAAACATCCCGCTGTCCCCGAGGTACAATGAAGAGCACCTCCCCGAAAACTCTCATTACGCTCGACTCAATATTAAAGAAGCTCTTCGATCTGCGAAGGTTTCCTTTAAACCCCGTATTGATTGGCTGTTTTTTTGCATGATTTATCTCTTGGCGAAGTTTCTTCTTGTTTAAATGAGCAATCATGATGGAGATGCTAAGAACCAATAACTTTATTTCCAAGAGGAAATGCTGAGTGCTTTCTTTACACTGTAAAAAATAGATGTTGTTTTTACAGTATAATAAAGCTAATTTTACAGTAATTTTATAGTGATAAACTGTAAAATTGCTAATTTTACAGTAGTAGACTGCAAAAATTGCTAGTTTACAGTAATAAACTGTAAAATTGCTAGTTTCAGATAACTACTGTGGATTTCACAGTTTTAAACTGGAACCTCCACTTCCAGTATTATACAATTGTTTCACAGCGCAATACAACTAATTATATGGTTATATTGCTAATTTTATAATAATAAACTGCAAAATTGCCAGTTTTACAGTTTATTACTTTGTTTTTACATTATTAAACTGGAACCCAGCATCCAGTACTTTACAGTTGTTATTATAGTATAATACAGCTAATTTTGAGGTAAAATTCCTAATTTTACAGTGATAAACTGTAAAATTACTAGTTTTACAGTAATAAACTGTAAAATTACTAGTTTTACTGTGATAAACTATAAAATTCCTTACGCTAAGAACTGCAGTTCTGAAACATGTCACTGTCCCCGAGGTACAATGAAGAGCACCTCCCCTGAAACTCTCATTTCGCTCGACTTAATATTAAAGAAGTACTTCGATCTGCGAAGGTTTCCTTTAAACCCCGTATTGATCGGCTGTTTTTTTGCATGATTTATCGCTTGACGAAGTTTCTTCTTGTTCAAACGAGCAATCATGATGGAAATGATAAGCACCAATAACTTTATTTGCAAGAGGAAATGCTGAATACTTTCTTTGAGTACATTAAAAAGTTATTTTATTTCCTTAATTAATGTAGATATTATGGATGCACCGATGCCGATTATTCGGCCACTTTGCCCATTATTAATACTCGGCAAAATCGGGCTAATTAATCGGCGGATTTTATTTATTTTTTATATTACTTTTAAAGTACACCTTTATTAAAAAACTATGACGACTAATTTCATTAATAGTAATGAATATCCTCACACAGTTCATATGAAGTTTTTAATAAATTTAATTCTCCTTTTTGAATAAATATACACATACACGATTTTGCAACGCTTTTTTTGTCTCGATACTTTTCTGTTTAGCATAGTGCTTTTAAATAACCTATAATTTTCACAAAGAATAAAAGTCTTGTATTAAAAATTGCTACTAATAATTGAAAAGTTAAATTAAAAGTACCCGTAAATTGCAGTGCTCACTACTGACTCCCCTCTCCCACCTGCCTTTTTTTTAATTTCACCTAATAACTTGAAAATTGGTTCTATGAAATTTGATGAAATTTTGAAATCATTTTGGAAAAATTAGGAAAATGAAAAGAAAAGAATATCAGAAATAAATAACTTACTATTTCTAAACTAGTAAAATGGAACTTTAGGACACAGCCGTTTTAGAACTCGTGGGGATTGGGAGTAAAATTCTTCATGCACACTTAGAAATATAAAAAAAAGCAAAAGTAAGAGAAAGAAAGACAAAAATAACAAAGAAAGGGAAAGAAAATCGTGATTACGTCTCGTTAAAGACCTAAAAGGAAGAGGCGATAATTAGAATATTAAGGATTTAGGGCGCTTTTCCACTTACCGACACGGCAACGATAAATCGTAAGCGACTGTCGTCATCCGACATTGGAGCACGCAAAATGCATTAAAATATGCTATGCGCTTTTCCATCTCCTGATTTCAGGACGATTGTGCCGTCTCCGACCGAACGTGTCTGTTTTGAGTGAATTAATTAAGCAATGACTGTGTCTATAGGATAAGCGAAATATTTTATACAAAAAACAAAATTCACAGGAAAAAAGCCCGGGAAGAAGTTTTTAGATTTTTAGATGAAGAATATGACGGCAAAATTTCAACAGACAAGAAAGAAACAGGTAAGATCAAGAGCATTGTTTGTAACTATAAAAATATATTATACATTTTAGATTAAACTACTTGTGTTAAATAACCTTGTTCAGATTTTAAATTTTTATTATTCTTTGTAAATTTAGTAAAAATATTTAAAATCACCTAAAATCTTTTCGCAATTTCTTGAAAAGTGTATAAAACTCGCCTACAATGTAACTTTCTTAAAAAATATCGTGCACCCAATGCCTTCTCTTAATTTGTTTTCTTTTTCTCATAAGGTAAAGCAAATATAGTAGTCGTAATCTGTTAAATTGAGCAGCTGTAATAATATACGTGCGAACAAAGTGCTGTTTCAAAATGAAATGCGGTGGAAAATGACCCCTTCGGGGAAACGATATCGTTTGAGTGGGAAAGCAGTGCTATAGACGACACGACACGGTACTTATCCTTGCAGTATTACCGTCGGACTTTCGTCGTTGTCGTGTCAAGTGGAAAAGCTCCCTTAGTCTTAAGTAAAAACTGTACAGTTTAACTCTTTTTATTCATAACTTTTAGCATTTTTATGGTTTATTATTGCAAACTACTTTAATCACTTTTTACAATAACCATTTAAAGAACAAGAGGGAAAGAGCCTAGCGTAACTTATAAATAAATATACGAAATTAAACGTGCATGCTCTGCAACTTTTTGAAATATACTAAAATGAAAATTGGTAAGTGCATGCTCTGCGACTTTTTGAAATATATCAAAATGAAAATTGGTTTTGCTCTTTTCACATTATTCAAAGTAATCTTTGAAATTTGGTTCAAATTTTTAGGTTTAAAGAGGGTACATCACATAGTGCATTACACTAGCTTTGAAAAATCGAAACGACTGCGTGATAACTTTGAACAACATTCATTTTGATAATATTTTGTTAGACACGGTTGATAATCGATATGTGTATCAAAGTACTCAAAGAACTCTATGTGCGTGTGTGCCTGTGCATATATATATAAATGTTCATGTGTGTATCTGTACGTTGTATATATACATGAGAAATATCTATTTGTTAAATTAAGCAGTTTTTTTTTCTGAGCAATAATTCCCAAATCTCATTCAATTTTTGGAAAAATGATTGCGACATAACTCAGACATATCTTTTCTCTTTCCTCCGAAATGAAAAAAAAAGGAAAAAAAAGAGAGAGAACTGTTTCCCTGCGTGATCTCTGCAATCAGCAACTGCTTTTACCCTGGGGAAATTCCTTTCGGCCCAACGAATGTCCGAAATACCTTTAATCGCGTTCTTTTTCGGTCTTCTCTGAAAAGCGCAAACATAAAAACGGCAAAAAGTAATCAGAAAGTATAAAATGGTAAAATAATCTTCCCTCGTTCCTCTTTTTCTTTCTTGTGTGCATGGCAAAAAGACAAAAATTCATACATACATATATAAATGGATCTTTCTCACAGAAGAATTAATTGGTAGTTATGCATGCTCAAGTGTAGAATAGGGCTACAGTGACGATATAATGGTTTTATCGCTATTGGAAACTGAGATTTTTCTGGTTACAGATGTTTTACAAATGTATCGCAGTCACTATGTTAGTCACCATTTTAAGTCACAATTACATTTAAACTTTTTATTTATTGATATCAAAAACTTTTAAAGTTACTTTTAAATAAAACAAGCGAAACAAAGATTAACAAGATTAAAAAAAGATTATCTGTAAAAACAACCTATTTTTCTTACAGGGTACATTTTTACAGTGTGTCCTATATTGTTTGAATTGATCGTTGTGATTCTTACGTAACTTAAAAACTTTTCGTGATGGACTGAAACTGGAATCCTTTTTGTAGCCAAAAACCGTCAGTTTGTCAAAAACAAGTTACAGGTTAAGACAACCAAACCAATGTTCACCAGCGCTATGTAACGAAGCATTTAAATAGGTACACACAAAGTTTTACAACTTTAGAAAAAGAAACGAACCGATCATTAATTAAAAATTCAATAACCAAATGCTCAAACGGGACTACTTTGCCACTTCTTTCAAAGCTAGATATTCTTGTTATCAAAAGAACAATTTGGTCCTTTAAAATCCTCTTCAGAAGGAATTTTAAAACTTTCAAGGCTTTTTAAACTTTAGGCTGCAACTATTTTTTATCCTTTTAGTAATCTCAACTTAAGTTTAACAGTTTCGAAGTTTAATGAATCGCTTGAGCATTGATACCCTCCGGGTTTGAAGTTAAAATACCGAAATATATGATATAAGGGGGAAAAACATTTCTCATCTGTCGAGAGCAGGATTTGAAAAAAATGTTTAACTTACATACCTTGGCCTTTAATATTTTCTTAAATCGATAAAAACCTGAGGCATTTCCTGAAATCACGTACTTATAAAGAAAAAAAATATCGAATACTTCTAAGCCGCTTTTTGAAGGAAAAAAGAGAAGAAACTTTGGTTTCGTCACTTAGAAAAGCTGGGTTATATGAGTTGTCTTCAAAGAGACCTACATGAGCGAATGCTCCTTAAAACTTTTAGAATCAAAGAAAAATAAATGGGCTAAAAAGCCTTAACTTCCGGAAACCGGGAAATGATTTATTGGATAAAGCGCTCTTGGTAGATTACAATTTGAGTCGCGAAAAACATCAAACATATAACGGAACAAGAAATACGGTTTGAAGGAACAACTGTTTTGATATTTTGTTCAAAATTCGATTATGTAACTAAATATTTATTCCGAATAAAAAAAATAATTTGAAGCAAAAACATATTTATCATAAACAATATACCAGTTTGTAACCTTTGTATGATTTGTCTCATTTTAAGTTACAAAAAAAAAGTACAAAACATCAAAAAACGGTATGTTGATTTGACATTCAGCTGCAAAGATAAATATCGAGTAACATCCGAATGTTTAACGCAATTAAATATCACTTTAAAAAGTGTAAAGCATGTTCTTTGATTTTAAAACTCTTGTTCAAATTAAAGACAAAATATTAATTAAAAATTATAGTTAACTTAAGTAAGGTTTATGATTAAAAGACTATTTGGAAACATTCAGCTTTAATTGAGAAAACAACAGCTAATTAACAATCAAACATCCCGAACTATTGAAAAAATAATTGTAAAAATATTTTATTGGGGCGCTAACATTTATATTCGTCATAAATTAACAAGCTTCACTCTCGCGTACATAACTAAAGAAAACGTTTTACATTAGCAATTTGCTGGAAAAAAAACCTTCCGTCAGATTAGCATTACTATTTAATAGTTTAAAACGGAATTGTTCAGAGAGTATTTTCATTGGCAACAATAGAGCTTCAATTAGTTTTCATATTGTTTTAGAAAATTAAATTAGACTAGTTCCTATATGGAAACACTTGGCATTTATGGATTGAAACTATTTATTTGACACGATTGGAGTTTTTGTTCAACAACTAAATCTAAAATCAGTTTTTTCTTTTCTAAAAGTTACTCCTAAAGAAAACCTTTAATCTTAAGCTACGGTAGAAATTATTGTCCAAATTTATATTGTTCCAATCCACTGTAAGGTGGCTTATAACTTAATAAATCTACCGCATTACGAACAAATCGGAGAATGTACACTTCTGTGAAATCATTTTATGTTCTGTCAACAATCTCCGGTCAGAACAAGCAAACAAAGTATCAAACTGTCTATTGCGGGTTATTTCACTTATATATATCATAGATTTATTGTTGCTTTTGGGAGTTTAGGGTTTTGCGTCATGTCTTATGGTGGTAAATGGTTTTTCCACATTTAGCATATTTTTTATGTTCTTTCAAAGTAGCAAGAAAGCTGAAATGCGTCTATTTTGCAAAAAAATTAACTGAAAAATATTAAATTCACCTCATTTCGAGTAATTTTCGTAGTTTTAACCTTCTACTGCCTAATTTATTATTGCCGGCAGAAATTGCGAGTAATTAAAGTTTAAAGTTTCATTGTTGCAGCTTTTTTCTTTTCTGGTTTTGTCGTTAGTGAGCTTATGAAGTTGGTCTAATGACATCTACTTTTTGATGTACCAAGTTTTATTTTCTTACCTGTATCCATTGCTTAACATTATCCAGAGTGTTCATTTATTAAAATGTAACATAATGTCGTACAAGACCTTTAATTACTCTCTGTACTAAGTATTCAAATTTAATCATAATTTAAATTACTCGCCACTAAAATCTAACTACTTTCTATATAAAACGCAAGCTCTCCAAAAATTAAATTTGCAGATTTATTTATTCGTAGTGTATCTTAAAAAAAGTTTCTTCTTCCAAAATCGTCCAAAAATATACACAAGAAGAAGAAACGAATGCTTCTCAGCATCACTGAATGGCTTTATATTTCTGGAAAATCAGGGCTTTTGAGATGTTTTCAAACATAAAATACACCGAACAATATATTTTGTTCCAAACCACTTGTGTCCCAAACAACAATTTAACAATGAATATTCAAACATAGACATATATCGCCATAAAGGATTGGCGCTGGAAAGCAGTTTATTCAAAGCTATTTATGGGAGCATTAGAAGTGCAACACAAGTTCGAACTAGTAATAAAAGAATAGAATGGGGATTGCAGAGGAAGCAATTGTTTCCTGCTGGTGGGCGTATGATTTTGAATTCAAAGTATTATAGAATTTATTGTTTTTCAATGGTATACATAATAAGTGCAACTTCAATGCAAACATACCAGTTTGTTTTTTCATATTTTATTGTAAAGAGGCATTGAAACTCTTTCGAGAAATATTAGTAACGAGAGAGAGAGAAAGAGATAAACGTGGATCTTATATATTTAAAAAAAGATAGAGGACTTATCCAAATTTCAGACTAATATTAAAGAGATTTTGTACATTTACTGTGACAATTGTCTCTTATTTTTATATTGTTCAATTGTATTTTTGTTAAAACAGGTCGTTTAATTTGTGAAATGTTTTGTCAAGCGTGAAATGCGGTCACGCGAACTTAATATGTTGCACCGATGAAAATGTGTTTTGTGAGCTGGATTACGAAATGAAAATGACTATGTAAAGGTAGTGACAGTACAGTATCGGTCAAAAAAGTTCTTTATTTAGGTATAACTCAACCGAAAGTGAATGTGTTTTGCTGAAATTTCCACACATTATGTTTTTTAGGCGGTTCTTTGGAGGAAATTTCGAAAATGTCTTTTATAATCACATATCTTGATTTTTAGGGCAATTCATTGGTTCATTCGAATCAACTATATGTGAACGAATACAGTTAAAATTTTTCTTGATAGATGACGATGTAAACTAAAAATATTTTACCATTTCAGTTTGCGCCACATTCCTCTTCTTGCTTCAGTCATTCCAAAGGACAAATTCCTATTCTTTCTTGGTTCAGTCCATGTACATCTCTACCCATTTCACACGCTCTTTTTGTAGACATCATCTGTTTCCTAACCGCCCCACGGCCATTCATTCTGGATGCCTGAGAGTACTGACTGAACGTTTTAGATCTTCAGTGTCCCAAGACTCACTTGCAATGACTGCTGCTGTCAGATGAGAATCGAGGCTAGAAAAACTTTTGATTTTGCAGTGGAAAGGGTCGAAATCCAAGTAAGGAACTTTTGGCACTCCTCCCAGAACATTCTGTCTCCATTCTTATACAGTATATCACACTTCTCGGGATACAAAAAAAAAAAAAAAAAAAAACGTGATACATCCAGAACAACGACCTAACTGATGCCATAAAAAGTTAATAATGGGCAAATGAGTAGCACATGCACATTAAACTACATTAGCTTATTATTATATTAAGCCAATTTTCCTAATAAAAGCAATGAGTGAATAAAATAGAGATTAAATAGCAAAATAAGTGAATAAATGAATATATAAGTGAATTAATAAGTAAAATAATGTGAAAAAAATAATAAATGAAGAAATACGAACATGATTTGGCAAATGAGTGTTTAAGTAAACGACATGAACTATTTCACTTTGCCCCATCCACTTTGCACGGACTTCACGAATTGCATTGAACATTTATAATCAAAGCATGCCTAATATAAACTAAGGATTGAACTGGACTTCAGTAGATCTCAATTGATACTTCTTAAAATGCTAATTACAAAAATTTTGTCATTTTTATAATAACAAGAAATACTTTTGAAAAACCATGAACATTACAATAGGTATCAAATTGTGAAAATGACTTGTACATTTTTTTTTCGTTGATCTTTAGGGATATTAATTTTTTGAAAGGAATCAACTCTGCGCCAAGGAACATTGTTAAAATATCGCTAGATAGGTGGCTCTGCAAACTGTTGAGATAGTTTACCATTTCACTTTGTCCTACATTCCCCTATATTTCGCGAATTATTTTGTTCGTGAGCAAACATTTCTCTGTGTTCTTCAATTTTCACAACCTAATAAGTCCTCAATACAAGGGTTGTGAAAATATTAATGAGTATTGATTTCAAAAACTAATTTTCCGCCACCTATTCAAATTGTTTGTAACACGGCAAATATTGCATAACATTATCGTTTACGAAACATGTTTCAGAGAAAGAAGTCATTAAAATATTATTTTGTTCTTCTGATGAAACAAAACTAAAATGACTCGAAAACTAATTAAACTTTTATTCATGAATGAATGCAACACATATACGGAGAAACTAAATTAATTTCTTTGATTAATCTATTTCAGCTTGGTTCATAGAATTCGCAAATTAATTCAATTTTAAAAGGAATAATATACACAGATATTTCAATATATTTGATTCATCTTTGTTTCTATATTTTCCGCAACTGCATAGTATATTTTATTCATGTTTACTTTAAATTATGAAATGTAATGGGTTTTTATTTTTACATTTGAATAATCAAAATCAGAATTGGAATGAGAACTATGACATTTTAGTAATTAAGAAATACTTCATTTACTTTTTTAATTCTTTGCTATTCAATGAGATTAATTCAGAGAGATTTACTTAGCATGAAAATGTGATACAGGGAAATTTTATATTCTATTTCAACAAAGTATAAGTATCTAACAAAAATTGCGTGAAATTTTTAATACTTAAGCTACGCATAGAATTTATTGAAACTGTCTTGCATAAAATCTCTTTTGCATAGTCAAGATTTCATATGCTCAAATTTTGATGATGTCCCTAGAAATCTATTGTCTTTCCAGCTGTTTGATTGTTATCACGTGTTCCATTGATGAAATTCAATGTCCGAAATTTTATGTTATTGTCTGCTGTTTACGGATGTAGAAGCAATGTTTATTTTCTTTTGACGACAATAAATCTTATTTTACTTTTTTTTAATTAATTATTACCTCTCCCCCCCCCCCTTTTTTTTTGGTAATTTCTTTTGGATTGACTATTTGCACTTTGATATTACGTATGTTTAAATGTTTAGCTAACAGTAGTTGTGAAATACCTATATTCAAACGATAAAATAATTTTATTCATTGATTTTCTTTTTCTTTGGCGGCAGTTTCTTTTGTATTGGATGTTCTTTGTACCTTTTTATTTTAATGTTTAACGCATAAGTAAAATAATTATGTTTGATTCCGCTTTGACTTAAGAATATCTCCACTAAAAATGTTTAACTATATTTATTTAGAATATTTTTTTTTGTAATATTGTCCCCTTCATAATAAATGAGTTTCTGGCTTTTTTTTTTTAATTAAAATTGTTTAACAGCATTTTTTATACTATAGCGGACATTTTTTATTGCACACATCATTTATTTTTTGGTTATTGTTTCACATCATGGTACAACTTTTATAATATTACTATTCATTACTGTTCTTTTTATATGTAATTTAGTACAAATGAAACATCGGGAGAAAGACTAACATTTGTGCAAAAGTAGAGTAGACTGGAGTAAGATGCTGTATCACGAGTTTCAACCACAAGCATGAACAAAAATAGCTTACTGGTCAGTTAGAATTGAATGACATACTCCGAGAGTATACAACTTTTCTTGTGATTAACCGCACATTTAGGGGGTGTTTTTCTAGTATTTTGTCATTTCTACCGCTCTACTGAGTACAATGAATTATGTAACAAACTAATTCACTTAGTCGTATTAGCCGCAATTTTGACAGTCAATTCCTCGGTTACACTTTTTACAGTATAATACAGCTAATTTTACAATAATAAAACATAATATTGCTAATTTTACAGTAGTAAACTGTAAAATTGCTAGTTTATGGTAATGAACAGTAAAATTGCTAGTTGACAGTTAAACTGTTAAGTAACAGTGAATTTCACAGTTTCAAACTGGAACCTCTGATGCCAGTGTTATACTGTTGTTTTTATAGTATAATACAGATAATTTTACAGTAATAAACTGTAAAATAGCTAGTTTTACAGTTTATTACTGTGCTTTTACAGTTTTAAACTGGAACCTCTGCTGCCAGTATCATACTGTAAAAACAACAGCTTTTTTTTTTTTTTTTTTGCAGTGTAGTTTTAGTAAATTTGAAGCATAGCACACTTCGTTTTTTAAAGGTTGTAAAATGGTTATTAACGTTGTAACAACCGCTCAAAAACGTTAATAAAACGTTTAAAGGTTCTTTGTGCTACCTGGTATGCGATTTCTGTTAGGTACATAATGGAACCTGCGTGCAAGGCTGTGATAGATGTACCGGCATCCCGTTCAATGCTGTTGGGGAAGACGACGAATATGTGCTTGGGGTAAAATGCCGTAATTTTCCGACAGGTAGTAGAGAATTAAATGATTCAGCAAATGTTCCCGATGCCATCTTACGAGAAAAGAGAGCTAAACAAGAGGAGGCTCAAGTGCTGACATCCCCAGATGAAAGAAATGTAAAACATGAGAAACAAGCCAACAAAGAAATCAAAAGAAAGGCCAATAGAATACAGTACACTAAGAAATATAAAAAGCGGGAAAGATGTATACGTAATACGTTTCCTGCATTTCATTTTAATAAATTGAAATTGATTCACAAGCGCTTTAAATTAATTTTCTATCAGGAATCTTGCCCCAAAAGTGTCGGTCATCTTAACCCAAGATTGGGGTGAGACGTTGAAATGCAAGCGTTTCCAAATTGTTACTTTTTACGGGTAAAAAATTGTTTTTTAAGGCGAAATTATTTTTTAACAATCCCGAAAGTCCATATTTTGTTAATGAATCAGTCGTTCAATAATTAAGGGCCGAATTCAAGTAAACACCATTGCAATCGCTTTGAGGCGATCGCAATAGACCAAAATTGCAATCGCTACTGGGAGTTGAATTACATTAGAATCACATCTCGTAGTGATTGTAACGTTTCACTTGAATCCAAATTTGGAAATTTGCGATTGCATTGGTGAGTTGCGATCATCCGTGTTTCACTTGAATACCTACCTAAACCAATGTATGATTTAAAATAAAATGAAGTTAAAGATTACTGAGCCTTCTCTCAATCTAGTACCTTATTATTATTAAGAAAGATGGAGCATTATTACTTGACTGTAATCCTTGATTGTAAAACGTTAATTGGTTAGAGATGAATTTCAGTTTTTTCACTTTAAAATTTAAGAACACGTAAGACGTAGAAGAATAGAATGACTCTATCGTATTTGATCACGCAAGTAGAATATTACACAAAGAAAAAAATTTTACGATGATTGAACAGACAAATAACTAATGATATAACTAGACCCTAATGTATAAAAAAAAAATCCTGAATTGTTGTGAATTATACAAGTTAAAAATAATTACACATTTTAGTTAAAAATTTAAACTGGTTTATCTGTTACGAACTCTATGGCAAGGAAATTATGCAGACATTTAATGCTAATGACGTGAAGTAGGCTTGCTGGGTGAGTCAATTAATATTAATGAGGGGTGTCTTGCACCGATTAGATATGCACCTGAGAGAGCATATTGGCTGAAAATTCTAAGAATAATTTGAATCCCTAACGCATCGAGTTAATAACCTGTAACGTGGAAAATGTGCTCATTATACTAACCCAGCATAAATGTTTGGAACCATTAAACGGCAGTAAAAGCCAATGACGAAGAACTAATTCCACATTTTTATTCTGCAAAAATCAAACAAGTTGATTAGTAATTTTTTTAATTTGCCTATTTATTTATTTACTTCAGTACACTGTAAAAAATGAACTGTTGTTTTTACAGAATAACACTGGCAGCCGTGGTTCCAATTTAAAACTGTAAAATGCACAGTAATAAACTGTAAAACTAGCAATTTTAGTTTCTTACTGTAAAAAATTTTACAGTTTATTGCCATAAAATTTAGCTATCTTATACTGTAAAAACAGCAGTTTTATCCTGGCAGCAGAGGTTCTAGTCTAAAACTGTAAAAAACACAGTAATAAACTGTAAAGCACGGTAATAAACTATTAGCATTTTTACTGTTTCTTACTGTTGAACTTGCAATTTTGCAGTTTAGTAATGTAAAGTTTACAGTTTGTTTCTGTAAAATTGACCTGCATTATACTGTAAAAATAACATTCATTTTTTACAGTGTAGAGTAAATTGCATTTAAACTATTGTTCTCTACTAGTTTAACTAATCCTGTATACAACTCATATAGCGGTTGCTCAATGCTTAAAAAATGTTATCAAAAATATTGAATCACACTAAAAGTTTCTCAATAAATTACATAGCAGATGGACAGTTTGCTAACAAAAAAAAAATAAAAACTACACAGGTCTATAAGAAAATTGGTCTGTTTTAAATCAAAAGTTAGTACAGTGAGACAAAAGATACATAAGAGTTAAACATTACTACAAATAAAAGTCGAATTCATAACACGTTATTTACATTTACAGATATCAAATACGCTACGCTCTTCACTCGAAATGTCTTTTCAAGCCACAAATCTTGCTGAAAAATACTACAAAATAAGAAGTGACTTTAAGAAACTGTAAATACGAATGTCATCAAACGAGCAACTGCAAGTGTGGCAACTATTTTCCTTTGATCACCTTGCCTTCCAGATAGTTACTTACTAGTGTCCCACAAGACCTGAAGTCAAGTTACAGAAGAAATAGCATTATACAATTAGTCTGGAAGGTCTCTATAGGTTTCCTCGGATACTGTTCTTGAATATGAAGCATTGTTTACCCCATGCTATTTGCGAAACAATCTTAAAGAAACAGCGATGAGTTACGTTTTGTGTTACTTTATCTTTTTTGCAAAGAAAATCACTGATGAAAAGTTATATAAGAGAGAGTCAAAAGTTTTGAGATAAATTACTTATTTCCGTTTCTTCAGTTCGGTAAATGAGAACTACATTGGCCCAGAGTCCTTCTTTGACCCAAACTTTTCTTAAAAGATACAGCGCTCTCTGCTAACTTTCAAACAGCAGAGCTTTAATTAATATCGGAAGGGTCAGCTAGAAAGCAGTCCCAAGTACTCAGTACTATTGAAACTAATTTAAAGACTGCAATCGTACGTCCAATTAACGGGGGCATGTACCAACGTCGGCCATGTTTATGGTAATACATTCAAAACCTTGGATTTAAAAGGCAGGCTATCGTCAGGAGCGTCCGGAGTTTAAATTTTTGGTAGGAACGGGTATTCATTTCAGGCGGAAGAAATTACCTGAAATTCCAAATTTGACGAATGTTAAAGTACAAGAATACAAGTATACTTAAATCTAATGAGAAGAAACAATATAGGCATCAGTAAAATCTAACACAAACACACACAAACATATAATTGCGGAATTGCAATACAATCTAAAATTTGCCGAATCATCAGACAAATTGCGCTGAGTTAGGACTCTTGAGAGGTCACGGTGACCTCCCAACTAGCGGCCTTTGGCCTTCGTCTTCCCCCCCTTTTTTTACTATCTTAAGATACCTTTCAAGCAATTCTTCCCACGTAAATAACAACCTTTTTTATGATTATTCTGGTGATAACCATAACTATCGTAATGATTAATATTAATGTCGTAATAACCATCTTGCTGTATCATTGGGATCCACCGATCGTTCACCTTTGGCACAGCATATGTTTCGCGTTGCCTCAGTCGTGTTACGGATTAAAAAGAACTCAAAAAGCAAAAGTTCTCTCATTAATTTAGTTTTTGCTGCTCATTTTTAACATGCCCACTTTACACACATCGTATTAGAGCTCAATATTATTGTGCG
The DNA here is from genome assembly GCA_038373865.1 of Uloborus plumipes. NCBI lineage: Eukaryota > Metazoa > Arthropoda > Arachnida > Araneae > Uloboridae > Uloborus > Uloborus plumipes. The sequence continues at coordinate 212,329 of JAXGGA010000268.1, forward strand.
ATAAGTTAATAGTGTTTCCTTTTTTCCTTTTTATCTTCCGCACTTCAAGCACATGTGCACACGTTAATAGTAGCTAGCAAAAATTAACATATGTCAAATACTGCAAAACTCTTTTTCCCACCCTATTGTTTTTTGCATACTTTAATAACGTATCTTAGTGGACAATATTTAACCATTTAATTGTAATGCCTTGCGTCCCTTTTTAGGGACGGTCCAAAAAGCGTGTCCGAATTTTCTAAAAATGAATATTTCAACCAAATATTAGTATTCAATTATTACTTTGGTATGGTTTTAATTTATTATTAACAGTTTGCAGCACATAACTATTATAAAGTGTATTCTGTAGCCGGTTTATTATGATATTTATCAAAAATTACATCATTCACTATCCCAAGAACAAAAGGCTAAATTTTAAAAATTATTCCCAACTTCCCAGTTAATTGCTGCTTTTATTTCTTCTTATAAAATGTCTTTTTAAATAGTATATCGTAGTCAGAAAAAAAATTTAGTAAAAAAAAGTATGTACCCTCTGGGGCCTAGCGTCCCTTTTTAGGGACGATTTTTCTTTTGTTAATAAAAAAATTATTTTTCACATGATATTTTTAAACTATTTTTTCTGTCCATTAACATTATTTGTAACCAGTATACAAAATATCTTTGGAAAGAAAATGTCAGGCGTGAATGGGTTAATAACGAAATAAATACTGGTGTCAAGTAATGGAGAAATAACATGTGATGGCAACTTTCAAAAAGAAATTCAAATTACTCCTCCATTTTCGGAGTTGTGATATTTGCTTCTTTATTCAAACAACGTAAATAAAGAAGGAATCAAGTAAAATCCTTCGTGGTTTTTGTTTACGCACATTTTGGTTACAATCAAAATGATTCTCGTTCGTTTCACAAAGCATTCCATTCTTTATGTTCTTATGATATATTTATTCAAGTAAAACATCTCTCATGTTGTTGACATATCATAGATATCCGATGTAGTCTCAGTTTTAATAAACAAACACTTCATTTACAGTACCTACCTTAGAAGAATCTATTCTTCATATTCTAAAGCATATTTTTTTTTAATTTCGTCAAATGTGACTGAACAAACATTGGAAACAAAGTCATCTCTGTATTCTCAGAGATGTCTGGTAATACAAAGCAGTATCAGGCAACATTCTCTTCTTGTTGTTTTGAAGCGGAAATTAATATTCGTTGCGGTTTCAATTTAGACGATTGCAAATAAATACCCTTCCACTAACTTCTAACTAACTGCCACGGACAGGGTTGCCAGATTTAAAAACTGTAAATACGGGACAGGCTCTTGGGCGGGGGGGGGCGGGGATTGAGAGATATGTCTAAAATTTGAGTTTTAATCGCCTTGACTTTAATATTAAACGTTTCTCACAAATTAAATAAAGAAAAAAAATCACAATGATCATATGAATAAAAACTTCATTTTTTTATTATTGCATAGTTATTTTCAATCATGAATATTAGTGGAAAAAAGTTTAAAACTAATTATTGTGAAAATTCGTATTTCCCTGTTATTAGCCCCCTTTTTCCTGACTGAGGCCCATCATTTCAAATTTTGTCGGCGGGGGGAGGGGGGGGGCAAAAGGTAATTTTTTCCAAATTTCAATGTAACTTATACCAAAAAAAAAGCCCACTTATATGTAAATACATTAATATCCCTAAACCAGAAGGGGAGGCCATTGACCACCTGTCCTGATGTCCCAAACGACGGGCCTGTCTTGGAGTGAAAAATATAATAGTCACTTCTACTGATGACTAATGTTTAGTATGTACTTTTTCAAAAAGCTGGACGCACCAATAGTAGAATTTGAATGCAAAATAATTTAAATGAGTCATTAATAAAAATGTTGATTACAATTGAGTAGGCATATAATTAAACCTTACTACTTGGATTCACTGCAAGAAGTTAGCCTAAAACAAATTAAAAAAATCAATATTCAATATTTTTTGGAGAAACTGTATAGTTTTGTCAATATTATAACATGATAATTACTGTCGGAAAATTCCTTTTTTCAAAAATCGTATTTGCTACTTGATTTTACTGCTGCAATAATTCTTTCTAAGTTTTGATGGTCTTAAGGTTTCCATAAAGCTCACTGTAATTTATATTTCTGTCGCTCATTGTAAAAATTATGTATCTTAATGATTTTAAAACGCGTATTTGTTTGCTAAATGGAATAACATTTATTTACGTCTTTTAGTATAAAAGCGAAGCTAAGCAAATTTCAAAAGATTGAAATTCATTGCTTCAAAAAATCTAGTGACTAATAGTATAGCTGAACACATATACATATATTTCTTACATAATTGAAAAATTGAGAAGGGTTTTTTATATAATAAGGCATAGTAAAATCATTTACAAGGAGATACACACCACTTTTACAATGAACTTTCGTTGAATTGATTGACACAATAATTTCTACTCTAAATGAACAGAACACTAACATTACTTCAGAACAGGAAAATATTACAATTCAATCAATTTTCTTATCACTCTATTTGACATTTTTTGTTTTACTTCATTTTTTTTCTGAAAACAATATTTCGTTTCGAAAATGCTGCTTCTAGACAGAATACGGGACTTTAGCCGTCCCGTATCAAGGTTCTCCGGGACGCGGGACAATATTTCAAAAAACGGGACTGTCCCTTGAAATCCGGGACGTCTGGCAACCCTGGCCACGGACGTATAATATGTCTAATCAAAACGACTTGCTAGTAATATCTCACCAATAGTGAAACTTCATTTCTCACACATTATTGTAACTTAGGAATATCTCGACATTTTGATCAGGAAATCATGAATTTCCAGTCAATATTTATAGATTTAATCAGCTATTATTTTCAAAAGTAATTTCTCGTATATTTTAGTATTACACTGTTGAAGTTTGGTTCATCTTAAAAACACCAGCAATCTACATACACTGCGATGCAAAAGTTTAGACAAAATGCAAATATATGAATAAAAAGAAAACTGCTCGGCAAAATGCTTTCAAATTTCTACTGCAGGTAGACAATATGGTCCCAAATACGTGTCCGGAGTTTTGAAAAATATGATCGAAAGGAAAATCGGAAATTGCAAAAGGCATTTTTTTTTTCATTGTTGCAAAAGTTTAGACAAAAGTCAGATTTTATGCCAATATCCCTTGAAATGTGATTGGTGTAGGAAAGGCGTGACTTTTTTTCTTTTTTTTTTCAACTATAAAGCGCAGAGAGCGCTCAATTAATAATCAAAATCTTAAAATCTCTGTAGTTCTCGTGTAAAGAAGATAAAAAAGTTTGAAAATCGAAATGTAAAAGTGAAAGCACTTTGTTAATTTTTAGTCTTTTAAATCAGTCCTAGTATGGTAGTACATTGTTTTTTACTTCGTGGAGAGCAAATTTAGACATACGGTATTGAATTAAAAATGCCAAGAAAACTATATTTCTTAAGGATGAAGGAAATGGAAAAACGGCTCGAACTGATGATTAGCCCCTTAATCCTACAAAACTTAAGTCAAAAACAACACGTGACAGCAACAGATGAACAACTGAATCGGGATGCATAAAAAAACAAAGAATTGTGCTTGAACCTTTTCGGGAATAGCTTCCCAAATAAGCCAAGTTTTAATGGGAAAAGAAGCACATGTATCATTGTGATTAAAAAATGAATGTTACTTTTTCTGATGAAAATTATCAAAATTTGGATCGCCTAGATGGATTATAATTCTATTAGCGTGACTTCAGAAAAGATCCGATGAGCATACGCTGTGCTGCTTTGACTATTAAAATCTGGCTTCTTTGGGACACTGTGTCTGAAAAGACTCACACAGAACTCTTTGTCTTTTTATGCATCCTGATTGAGTTGTTCATCTACTTGTGCTGTCACATGCTGTTTTTGACCCAAGCTGAAGTTTTGTAGGATTAAGGGGCTAATCGTCAGTTCGAGCCGTTTTTCCAATTCCTTCATCCTTAAGAAATATAGTTTTTCTTGGCATTTTTGATCAATACGTATGTCTAAATTTGCTCTCCACTAAGTAAAAAACAATGCACTACCATACTAAGACCGATTTAAAAGACTAAAAATTAATTTAAAACTTTCAAATTTCGGTTTTCAAACTTTTTCATCTTCATTACACGAGAACTACAGAGATTTTGATTGTTCATTGAGCGCTCTCTGCATTTTATAGTTGAAGAAAAAAGTCACGCCTTACCTCCACCAATCACATTTCAAGGAATATTTGCATAAAATCTGACTTTTGTCTAAACTTTTGCAGCAATGAAAAAAAATGTCTTTTGCAATTTCCGATTTTCCTGTCGGTTATATTTTTCAAAACTCCAGACACGTATTTGGAACCATACTGTCTACCTGTAGTAGAAATTTGAAAGCATTTCGCCGAGTAGTTTTCTTATTAATCATATATTTGCATTTTGTCTAAACTTTTGCATCGCAGTGTATAATCAAAACATAAAGCCAAATGTTTACTTCCCCATAACTATGAAAGATTTCTACAAGCATCTTCAAAGCTCTTAAAGGTATTCATAGCAATCGATTTTGTAAAAAAATCCATTTTGTAAAAAAATATATAAGCAATGAAATGGGACTGACGCAAAAAGTGAGACTAAGCCCCCACAGTAACAACACAGTAATACATCCCCCGTCCCCTTTATGTAGCATGGAAACTGGGTTTGATTACCATCTTCTACCCAAGATTTCATGCTTTTACATCAAACTATTACAATCTGCAGCATATTTCACCAACTTCTGTCTATAGCAGTATCATGATAGCTGCTATAGTCTTAACAGCTAATATACACTAACCAAAATAATGTTTGCTGTTCTCAAAATTCCTTGAAATTCTTCCATAACTTCTAGGGGTCTTATACCGCACTGATTTCCTGTATTCTGCCGAGAACGAGAACTGCCAGTCTGAAACTTCCTTAGAGTGAGAAGAAGCCCCAAAACTCTAGGAAAATTGTTTCCACTAAGATTCGAACACTGTTTGGTTCGTGATAAACCTAAGAAGACCACAGCGATAGAATTAAGAGCATCGAGCGATTTAAAAAGATAAAATAAACACTAAGTCTTTTGTTCAAACATGACTTTATGTATGCAAATCCGGGAGACCTCGAAATGTCGAGAAAAATAATAGTAAGAAATGAACAAAACACAATTACTAAAGAATAAGTTTTATATCATTTTACATGAACATGGTTTCTTTTTACGTATGTAACATGCGTTTTTTTTTAATCTCTTAAAAATGCGTATAATAATTAGATTGAAGCCTAAAATTTTAAAAGATGTATATACTACTGCTCTTAGAAAATCGACCTGATAATATACCGGATAGTAGGTGTGTTTGGTTTAAATCCACGTTTTGTTAGAATGGAATAAAAAGAAGTTATTGTCAATCCAACAAAAAAAAATTTTGATTGTGTGTGTGTGAACTGTTTATTATTCTTTGGTTGAGCTACCCTTTATTGAAAACTTTATACCTGAGTAAAAAAAAGAAAACAAACCATTTTGAATCAACTTTGTTTTGATAAGTAACTCAAGATAAACCTCAACAAGTGTATTAACATTTGAGTATATATGATGCACATTATGATGGTAACTCTGTAAAAAACGATTAGCTTAAATATTGTAATTTATTTTAGCGTCCAATTTTTTTTAAATATTCTATGAATAAAAAGAAACAAATACAACTGCAACAAAAGGGTTTGTTACAATACTGTAACAAAACCGTATTGCCGCACTTAAACATCTTGACCAAATAAAAATTTAGGGCACATGTGTTTCTAGGAGAAATTCCTCTAACCTAAATTATTTTAGAATTAAAGCATGAAACTGTGTAAAAAGAAAAATGGAGAAAAATTCGCTAATGGATGTTTTTGCAAAACTGGGATTCTTAAAATGCTAGGAATTTCCATAGCGAAATGCTCATCAACCATGACCTAAATTATTTTAAAACATCTTCTAAACAACATGCGTGTTTTCTCTAAAACGGAATTAATAGTTCTTATGAAGCGCACGTGATTGTAATACTACATTAGAATGCACCATTAATCATAACACTGTTTTCACAAAAGTATATTTAGGTGCATAGTTAGAGACACTCTTCATTGAGTTTTTTATTCAAACAGCTGTAAATAAGAGCAATATTTTTGCACTTTTCTATAGCTAATATAAATATCAAATAAAGTATTTGATTCGTGAAATTTCCCAACGTTCAAATTAATTTTGACAGAATAACATCTTCAAACTTAACAATTTTTCAATTTTTTAATTTACTTCTTTAAATAAATGAGTGAATAAATAAACATAAATGAATGTAGAATAAATAATGAAACATTAAGTAAATGCCTTAATTAATCTGAGTAAATAAATGAATGAATCAAATAGTGAATTAATAAATAAATAGACGAAGGAATTATAACTAACTGATGAATAAATGAAGAAATGTAAATGAACCAATTATAGCAAGGGCTACCTAACTAGGTACCGCGGTGCTCTGAGATACTGCATAGTGGGGCGAGGGGTGCCGCGAATAGTAAATGGCACCCCCCCCCCTCCAATAAATCTTACATATTATTTCTCAAGCCTGTTTTCTGTTACCAAGCAAAATCTTCCTTATTTCTTTATTTAATTTAATTGCTTACCCCTCATTTTAAAGCATATCGTGCCGGCTACTGACGAAAAGTAGACCTTCGCGGATTATTTTTTGTCTATAAATCGGTTTTTTCCCCTTTATGACACCTTACTTCAATAAATAGCGCCCTAAAATTTCGGCGCATTTGAGGCAGTTGGTAGAGCGTCGTGCTTGTTATGGGAGGGGAAGTAGTGAAAAAGGTTTTTTCTTTTGCGGAATTCCTATCCAGCTTTCAATCATCATATTTCTCGAAGTTTTTTGGGGGGAAGAGGGGTCACAATTATTTTAGTAATACGTCATCAAGCTTCAAAACTAGCTACCATTTTAAAGATATTTTCAGTGAAAGTTATCAAACAACTCATACTTTTGATGTTATGCTATTATTCGAAAAATTACTTTAAAAATAATCAAAAAAAAAAACACGGGTTTTGCGCTTTTTCTGTAGAGTGCGAATACTTCGCACAAGTCAGCTAATGTGTATTTAATTGAGATAACTAAGATATAGACTAGGGTGCCTCTTGAAAGTTTCAGTTTTTCAAAAGGCACCGAAAATCTGAAATGTTTGGAAAGCCCTGAATTAATGAATGAATAAGTATATGGTTTAATAAATGAAGGAATAAATACATGAATTGAACAATTTTCTCCATTCATTTTGCCCCGCGTGCATTTCAGAAATTGTATTGAACATAAATTAAAACATGCCTAAACAAATAAATACTGCTATAGACATCAGTAGATCTCAATGATTTTTTTAAATGTTAATTACAAAAACTATATTAGGGTGAGTTCTGGTAAGTGCGTACCCTTTTTTTTCAAAGTTCATGTTCTCAAGGATGCTGCTCCGTTGAAAAATCTTGTACACTCACAATTTTTTTTTAGTTTTCTTTCCAGATCCTTTACTAAGATGTTCAAGCATATAATGTGTCAAATAAACCATAAGCATAGGTTTTGTGACCTAGTTTATGACACCTATTCTAAGGTACGCACTTTCCCTACCTAGCGGGGTAAGTGCGTCCACCTCAAATTATGTGAATATGAGCAGGAAAAAACTTCTGGCACATATTAAATATCTTAGGTAGTTGCCATGGGATAATTCCTAATACTAAAGATCAGCACTTGCTTGCATGGATGAAACGCAATCAGTGATATCCCACGTGTCTTACGAACAACTGTGATTTGAAGTTTGAGAGAGTTGTGTCTGTGATTCTTCCTTTGTCCTTTTAATAAGACCAAGTGAGAAAATGTAAGTTGTTTTTATTTAGTAATAATCACTTATAGTCTACATAGTTTATTTTGGTTTAATACATTAATCAGTCTGCGTTTAAGCCAGGGTTCGCACTTACCCCTTCTTAAATGTGAGATGACACATGTGCGTCCAATAGCGTTGTTGCAAGTGCTTACCCCTGTGATTTTCTTAAATTCTATTTGTATGGTAGATCGTTAGGTGACCTGAGTGAACAATTCGTTTTTTTTTTTTTTTTTTTTGAATAAATACGCTTTTAAAATAATTTTCTTATTAGAATCGCAGCAGTAAGAAAAAACACAAAATAAAGAGCAAAAAAAAAAAAATAATTGATCATGATATGATACTTGTACCTTTTTTTTTTTCTTGTACATTGAAATAGTTTTTCACAAGGTGTTCTTAATTTTCTTAAATATAATTTATTCATTACTCCACCTTCGTTTTTTGAATCAGTTGTTTCCTTATTTAGTGTTTCACTTAATTTCATTGCTTCACTTGTCATTATGGTTTAAATTAAGTATAGCTTATGATCGTTGTTTTCAACAAAAAATTTACTAACTGATATCTAAAAGCCGATATACTTCAAAGGTAATGAATAAAATTGAAATCTTATGCCGCGTTCAATGTAAATATAAATACTTGATGGAAATGACGTCGTATTTTTAAACGGCTTATAAAAGAGTTATAAGCAAAATTAAAGGTGAATTACGAGAGTCGGGTTTTCCACGTAATGGTACAAACTTGCCTCATCATAATGGTACGCACTTGCTCCGAATAATAGTACGCATATGCCTCATGATAGTGATACGCACTTGCCCCATCAAAATGGTACGCACTTATCCCCACCTTACTTTAAAGAAAGGGAAAGTGCGTACCGTCATATAAACAAATTTTACTTAGAGTATTTGATCAAAATACCCCATGTATGTTATTAGTAGCTATTACTCAAAAGAAACAACTTGCATTTCTTGACTTCAATTGCTTGGTATGACTACAAGAGAAACTGAAACAAAACCTTCTCAATCTTTACTTTAGAGTTTTTTTAAAGACTTTTAAGTTGTATCTGATTGTGTTTCGTCTATTGAATCCAAGCCTAAATTCTACCTATTGAAATTATCATTAGACAGTTATCTAACATAGTCGATGTGTTGCAGAAGCCATTTCAGAACAGTGTTCATATAATTCCCAGTGGACGCACTTACCCCGTGGACGCACTTACCAGAACTCACCCTATTTTATTTTAACGAAAATTATATTCTTTTCACCACAAAATAGTACAAAATAAGTGTCAAATTTTGAAAATGGCTTGCATTATTGCATAAATGGATCTTTATGGTTGTATAATTCTTGGCTAGACTCAAAGACATGTTTAAGAACAGAGTTAAAATACATCAAAATAGATAGCACTACAAAACCTGAAACACATTTTACCACGTCGCTTTGACTAGATATTTCACTTTACCCCACATTCCCCTACATAAAAAAATCATAATGGCTCCTGAAGAAATTGACACTCATTCAGACTTAAAGTTCTAACACTATTATAACACTATAACGCACTATGAGCTAAATATTTATCTTTATCTGCACAATTAAGCATTAACGCAAACTGAACATAATTATGTACTTTGGATAATAATTTTAAATTGGATCAGCATTAATGAACTCGATGGCAATCCAATTATGCGGACATTTAATGCTAATGACGCGGAGTGTGCGTGCTGCGAGAGCTAATTAATATTAATGAGTGATGTCTTGCAACAATTAGGTATTCACCAGAGAGAGAGAGAGCAGTGGCTGAAAATGCTAAGAATAATTTAATTCTTAAGGAAACCCGTGTTAATGAAATTATAATAAATGCGTGTATCATATAAAAAGCGTTGCAGCTACCGTAATTTTTTAAGACGAAAGAAAACAGTTGTAACTAATAAAGAAGCAGTTGATTTTTTTTTTTTTTTTTACGGATAGTGACGTAAATTTGAAAGAACATATTATTAAAATGTTTATTAACATGGTAAAGTAATTACCGATCAAATTGCTACACGTTAGTATCCTTAAAGTATTATTACTCTCTTTTCAGAAAACAACTGTATGAATAAGGAGAATTTTTATTGAGTAGGACATTAACAGGAATTATCGCTAGTAAAAATTAGTGTTTGCTAAAAGATTTATTTAATTAATTTTATTTTATTTATGTATCTATTGTAATCGTAATGAAGAGCTTCTGCCATCTATACTAAGTTACGTCTGAGTTTCTCTAACAAGAGAGATACATTTCCCTAGTTCTTTGTGCTGTAAAAGACGATATGAAAAGGTACTAAACATTGATTAATGATAATCGCTATATTAAAACGTCAATACGACAGCTATCCTCCTTTTTTTTCTTTTTTTTTAATTATAAGAAGAAAGGAACGAAACTTCTTTCGTTAAAGCTGCGCCGAGCCTTAGATGGTTACTATAAAAGCACTTATCTCTCTCTCTCTCTCATTTTAATTCAATATTTTATGTTTATTTTATTCATTTATCGTTTTATTTTTTGCTGTTTCCTTTTCTTTCTTTATTTTTTTATTTTTTGCTGTTTCCTTTTTTTTTATTTATTTGTTTATTTTTTGCTGTTTCCTTTTTTTTTATTTATTTGTTTATTTTTTGCTGTTTCCTTTTTTTTATTTATTTGTTTATTTTTTGCTGTTTCCTTTTTTTATTTATTTGTTTATTTTTTGCTGTTTCCTTTTTTTATTTATTTGTTTATTTTTAATAATTTTCAATTTTAAGCGTAGTTTTTGCGTACATTTCCTCCGATCTCAGAATAAAAAGTTCTCTCACGCTTTGGATTTTCATACCAGTTGAATGGTATGATTTTTCTTTTTCTTTTCTTTCTTCTTCTTCTTCTTCTTCTTTTTTTTTTTTTTTTTTTTTTTTTTTTACGTAAGATAAACTTTTTTCAGTTTTTCTTAAAGTTGATTGAAACCACAATAAACAGCGGAATAACATTTGAAAAACATTAAAATAAAGTCTCTGATGCATTTTTTTATTTATTAGCAGTAATGTTGGGTATCCTTCTTTCTCTTTCAGGAAAAACCCTGTTTCGTTATTGAAGAGGAAGGAGTAGATTTAAATTGTAATTTTCCTCGCAGCTCCATGATAATAAAGGATAATTATACTTACGCATTAAACTGAAATGTTAACTAAAGACTACCTAAAGTTTTAAACACCACAAAATTCCTTAGCATGAAGCAAGTAAGTAAAGCAGTTAATTTTGAAATAAAATTCAAACTCTTCCCTAAAATGCTATTATTTTTTTTCATATCGCCGGAACTAATGGATAAATGAATTAAACTGCTTTTTCAATAAGAATTAATTTTGCTTTTTCCATACAATAAATGATTTATTTTGTTCTTTTGACTAAAAAAAATTATACTATGAAGTAGTTTGGTAGGTTATTTTAACAAAATTGATATTGGTATTGAGAGAAAAAGGCTGCTTTAGTACTGGTGGAACCTCTTTGCCATTATAATATTGTGATTTTTAGCCTACTTTCCCGTTAAAAATAAAAGAAACGAAAAAAGCATTAAAATTGGCTTAATGCATCTAAAAAATGTCGCCAAATCCAAAAAATGTCGCCAAGTCCAAAAAATATCGCCAAGTAAAAAAAAATCGCCAAGTAAAAAAAAGTCAAAAAGAAACAAAAAAATGAAATAAATATCGAAAAATTAAAAATTTGAAAGTAGGGTATTGAGATGGGGAATTTGTGTGTCTGTCGGTCGGTCTGTCGGTCTGTCTGCCCCCCCCCCCCCCTAATAACTTTTGAATGAACATTCCGATTTGGACAAACTTTTTTTTTGTTGGAAAGATCTCGGCGAGTACAGCTCATTCCCATATTTGATTTTTTGATTTGAACAATTTTTGGTTCAACTTTGAGCCGTTCAAATAACCGGTCCCGCGATACTAACTTTTGAATGAACAGTCCGATTTGAACAAAAACTTTTTTTGTTCGAAAGATCTTTTCAGGGATACTTCATTCCCGTACCTACATTTTTGATTTGAACAATTTTTTCGTTCAACATTGAACCGTTCAAAAAAGCTCTCACACCTAATAACTTTTGAGTGAACAGTCCGATTTAAACAAACTTTTTTTTGTTCGAAAGATCTCGGCAAGGATGCTTCATTACCGTATTTAAATTTTCAATTTGAACATTTTTTTCGTTCAACATTGAACCGTTCAAACAACCTTTCCCCACCTAATAACTTTTAAGTGAACCGTCGGAATTGAATAAACTTTTTTTTGTTCGAAAGATCTCGGAGAGGCTTCTTCCCATATTTCACTTTTCAATTTGAACAATTTTTCGTTCAATGATGAACCGTTCAGAAAAAATTTTAACATGAGCGCCTACGGAGAAATTTAAATTGAATGTTGATTCTGAACTTTAAGGCGGGTTTCCTTCAAACTAACTTTGTAAGAAAATGGTTTTGATAAATAATGTATTGTAAAGTACTTTTCTGAATAATCTTCTGTGAGGACTCTGATTCCGACTCCGACTCCGCAGACATGGCGGAAATGCAGGCTCAGAAAAAAATGACTAACTGGGCAGACGATTTTTTGTTTATTTATTTATTTGTTTTGTTTAATTTATTATTATTATGATTTTTTTTTAGCAGACGATTTTTTTTTTTTTGTTAACAAAAATTTTTCATTCACGAGGGCATTTTATTCTTTATTTATATTTAACAACTGGCAACGGATTAAAAATGAAATTCAAGACATTTTATTAACGAACGAGTTTTTTTTTTTTCTTTCTTTGATAAAATGTGTTTTGAAGTTCTTTGTACTTTTATTTTATTTGTTTATTTTTTTTTCTTTTGAAAACGATTGTGGAATTTTTCTACGGAAGAACTATAACAGTTACATTCTTTAAAAGGTGCGACAAAACTTAATTGACTCGTTTATTTAATTTTTACGTGTCTATTTCATCTGATGAGTGGGGTATATTTTGCTTTTAGAAATCAGCTTTAAGTGCTATAGAGGTATGTTTGACATAATTTTCAGTTTCAGATAATCAAGAGAATATTGATCAGATGCTACAATGCCGATTTCGATGTACGGGAAAGTAGGCTCGTTTAGTTCTTGACAGAACTTCTTGTTAAGAATTGCACTTTTTATTACAAATAATTTCTCAAAAATATCATAGAATGGTTTAAAGATTGCGGAGCAAAATCTATTTCTTCAACTTTGGATTTGAACTAGCAAAACATTTTTTCTAATCCTTCTATGAAACTATTTACTTATATATTTACCGTTTACTGCATATATTTTTTCGTAATTATTTTTATACATGCATATAGTAGAAGCGAAAATATAACAAGTTAAGGTAGCAAAAACATCAAAGCATTTTAATTAAGTATTCTTCAGCTTATAAATAAAGTATTGTTTTATAACAATGTGAAATATATTTGGCCAGAGAGCAGCGTAAAAGAAACTTTAGCAAAAACATCGTTAATTAGTTTTCTTGAAGAAATGCCACGGGCGGCTATTGATTAGCTTGCTTAAAGTTAAACTTCTTAATAGAAGGGACAAAAATTTTACTCTGTAATTAAACTCTACTCTCTAACTAAATAATGATAGTTTTGAATAATTAAAAAAACAAAGGAAAACTTTACTTGATTATGAAACACCTGGTAATAAATTCAGTGTTTTATCAATTAGTTACATTTTTGCATTAGCTCAGACTGTTTCCAGTTAAAACAGGGTTAAGTATGTGACACCTATTCGGCAAGTATGCTGCGATGTCTATTATATTATATGGAAACCTATATTATAAGAAAAAAAAATACATTTAAAGCGGTTTCAAAATCCTTATTTTGTAAGAAAGTAGTAATATTATTGCAGTTTTTTTTTTTTTTTTTTTTTGATGCAGAACATTAGCAACAAAATTGAAAAAAATCAAAATGTAAAACATTTTTCAACCATACCAAGTCTCCATTATAGTCATAAGCGCCAATATACCTTTAGAAGAGTTAAATGAATGCAATTAATTACTGCAAAGATCAAGATTAAGACATTTTTCTGATCACCAGTGGCGAATAATTCGTGAATTTTACAGTATAGTACTGACAGCAGAGGTTTCAGTTTAAAACTGGAATTAAAACAGTAAAATCTACAGTAATAAACTGTAAGAGTAGCAAATTTACAGTTCATTACTGCAAAGCAGCAATTTTAAAGGTTATTACTGGATAAAATATTTTTGAAAAAAAAAATAGAACCGACTTTAGTTGGAAATTGCTCTAAAAAGTAAAAAATAATTTTTTTCTTTGAACACCATCGAAACTACTTTTAAACATAAGTTTTGAAGTCGGCGCAAAAACGATAGGTAAAATGATATTTAACCATATTTTGCCAACATTTTTTCAGAGAAACCATTGAAAATTAAAAGCAGAATATTTGTACCATTACACGAATGTGTAGTAATCGATGAAATGAGTCCATTAAAATTTATATTTACAGTTGAATTGTAGTTGCGTATGATTATATTCATTGTTTTTGCGCCGACTTCAAAACTTATGTTAAAAAGTAGTTTCGATGGTGTTCAAAGAAAAAAATTATTTTTTACTTTTTAGAGCAATTTCCAACTGAAGTCGGTTCTATTTTTTTCCAAAAATATTTTATTTCATTCTTTTTAGTGTAAATGCACTTAAAATAATCAAAATATAGTTAAAAAACCATGCAGCTGATCAAAAAATTTGCAGACCTGGACTCGATCTCATTCAATCAGGAACTTCAACCCGACGCGTTTAACCACTTGACCATCGGGTCGCTGATTGAAGTATGGATTTACGATAGCACATATTGTTTTAAATAACAGGAAATTTTAGTTTTTAGATCATAATCTTTTTTCTAGTGAACAAATATCGTCATATGAATACATGATACCTAAGTTAACCTTCTCCTATCGATTTTTAAAAAATCGTCCAAATCGGTTCAGTAGATCAGATGTTATGTGCGAACAAACAAAAAAAACAAAAAACATACGCTTTGAATTGAGAACCTCCTCCTTTTTTGAAGTCGGTTAAAAATTGAAAGTAAAAGTAAGTAATTTGAATTGTGGGAGAAGGGGTTAGAGTAAGACTTGGAAAATTGGTGCAAGTTTTCGCATTTCATGGAAAATAATTTTCAACTAAAGTGGACTCTTTAGCTTTTTTCAAACACCACAAATCAAAATCTTATTTTTAAAAAAATTGTGTCACTTTAATGGTCGTTCATACCCCCCCCCCCCCCTCGCAGTGCAAAAAAACATTACACAGCAGATTTTGCATAATAACTCAACACTCATGGTGTTTGATACATTTTATTTGTTTGTAATGATGTTTTTTGGTCACAGCCAATATGAAAATCACAAAAAATAGTTACTTTAATTTTTAACATATATTTATCATCTTCAGAATTTTTGACTTTTAATTTTACCTTTGACGTAAATGCAAGGTATAAAAGACAGAATTTTATAAAGGTACAAAAATTAACATAATATAATTGATTGTGTATATAATTTTTGAAAAAATAATATAAGTGCCGCAAATCAAAAACCATTTATTGCCACAATCGATTCAAAGCCCCCAAAAATGGCGCAAACGTCCATAAGAAAATTCTACAGCATCGAAGGACCCCATTGCCAATTTTAACAAAGATCCGACCTAAATTGTCATTTTGTACTATAAAAAAATATGGGGTAGATCCCCATGGGGGGATGTACCTGCATAAGGACATTAATATCATTAAAATCATTCGAAAAAATCCTTGCAGACCTGGACTCTATCTCATTCTATCAGGAACTTCAACCTGACGCGCATAACCACTTGACCATCGGGTCGCTCCTTGAAGTAAGGATTTACGATAGCACATATTGTTTTAAATGACATGAAATGTTAGTTTTTCGATCATAACTTTTTTTCTAGTGAACAAATATCGTCATATGACTACATGGTACCTAAGTTACACCATCTCCTATCGATTTTAAAAAAATGGTCCAAATCGGTTCAGTAGATCAGATGTTATGTGCGAACAAACAAAAAAAAGTATACGCTTTGAATTGAGAACCTCCTCCTTTTTCGAAGTCGGTTAAAAATTAGCAATTTTTAGTTTCGCATTGTAAAATTAGCTCCATGATACTGTAAAAACAGCCTTTTTTTACAGTGTACTAAAACATGAAAACTATCAGGTTTGAATAATGGTTAATATACCTGTTAATTGGCATAAATACGAATCAATAAAAAAAATTAAGATGAAGAAAGTGGCGCCCGGATGGTGAAGGCTACTAAAATCTTAAGTCACTACTCTTTTTTAGTCTCCACATGGTGAGTGGCATCCGCCATTCGTGACGTTAACTTACCAAGTAAATAATTCTATTATCCGTTTATAGCCGCATTCCTCATCAGTCTAAAACAGCGAACGATTTCCTTTTCGGAGAAGGGATCATATGAATCGTTTGGCCAGCATGTTTTCCAGATAGAAGCCTAATTAAACACATTATTGATATTTTAGGCATTATTAGTTATTTCCCTTTTCGTTAGCAGAAATATTTACGCAACAGTAATTGATTTTTTTTCTTTTTGGAAGAGTGGATTGGAAATACCATGACTCTTCATTTATGGTTTCCTTGAAATTCATCCCAAAAAATGTTCGACGCTATAGTCACACAAGATAAATCATGGTCCTCATTAAAATGGACTCAGGCATTTGTACTAAGAAAGAATCTGGGTAATAGTGTTAATAGCAGTTTGAAATTTGTTTGAAATTATTTATTTCGTGTTTCTGCACACATAATAGACAAGAACTAATATTAAATTCATATAGTGCGTGTGTGTGTGAAACCCCTTGATTTTTACCAATGCTCTTTTTTTTTTTTTTTTTTTTGACTAGAATTACTTTCGTCGCTGGTGCAATATGCTATTTCATATGCAACTTTATATCACTTAAGGTATCGTTTCACTTGTACCTATGTAAACAAACAATACAAAAGCATTGTAAATTAGAATAATTTAATTTGCTTAACTTCCTGGAGTGGATAAAAAACAACCGGTGATAGCTACTATATATTTTAGTTGATTTTCCTAAACTTTTGTTACTATGGATTAATTTCATGGATTTTATTACCCTTTTTCTGTTAAATATAATGCTTTCGACGCATTTGTTGGCATAAAGTTGAGCCATTTAATGGAATTGCCTTTTGCTACGAAAAAATATTCTAATAAGTGTTATATTCCATTATCCGGGATAAAAATAATACGTTACAACTGTTTGAAACTTGAAATTGCATTATATTAAGCGGAATATTCTTTTAACCGATATTCTAATTAGCGGGCTCGACTGTAATGTATTTCGTATTAAAAACATCTTTAAAAATGTTTTTGAATATCTGCTTTCCCTTACGTGGGTCAAGTTTATACACAAATAAATGTCTCCCCAAATGTTTGGGTAACATACACCTCACCTCAACACTAAAGTTACGAAAAATTTATCTCCTACCAGCTTAGAGTAAAATTTTATCCTCTTAAAACTGCTATGCAAAACACATTCATTTTCTTGTTTATTTTCTTTTTCTTCATATACACTGTAAAAATGAATGTTGTTTTTACAGGATAATAAAGCTCATTTTGTAGTAATAAACTGTAAAACTAGCTAATTTTTCAGTATTGAACTAAAATTGCTGCTTTTACAGCATCTAACTGTAAAATTGCTAATTTTACAGTAATGAACTGCAAGACTTCTAATTTTACAGTTTATTACTGTGAATTTTAGTTTTAAACTGGAACCTCTACTGCCAGTGTTATACTGTTGTTTTCACAATATAATTCAGCTAAATTTTATGGCAATAAACTAAAATTGCTAACTTTACAGTAGGAAACTGTACAATTGCTAGTTTTACTGTTTTTTACTGTGCTTTTTAGTTTTAAATAGGAATCTCAGCTGCCAGTATTGTACTGTAAAAACAAACAGTTTATTTTTGCAGTGTCGCACTCATAAGAATTTTCCAAAATTGTCAAAACATCTCGCATGCAAAAAAAGTATGTTTACAAGAATCCATTCAGCTAAAATTAATTTTCTCTCAACTAGTATTGAAATTTCGCACGAAATCACATGCACAAAAATATCGTAGAAAAACACATTAATGGACCCCTTTTTTCGCAGATCATTACCAAAGTGCTTTGGAAATTCTCGTGCATGTCTGAAAAATATCAATAATCCTTGACCCCAATCCTTTTGTTGCATCTTTGGGATAAAAAGCACGGAATTTAACTGGAAAACAAAATTAATTATTCGTAATGGACTGTTCGTGATTATAATACGTATAAAACAAAGTATCATAAATCATTCCTACGCTATTGCGTGTATTTTTCAGATTACTATTAATGGCATTAAAGTAGAGGATCAGTCTTAATCGTGTTTTTCAGAATGCACCTTGTTTTTATTTTACACCGCCCTCATTTTGCTAATAATTTTCAGTTTAAGCATTTCGAATGTGTTTATTCTGTTCCATACTTTGTTTTTTAATTTATTTGTACCATCAGAAAGCACTTCATTCTTTTTCAACAAAGAAAATGATGGGAAGACACGCGAATAGGGATTGTTTTTCCCCATGTACGAGTATGTGCGTTCTAGTAATATTCACGTGCTATAAGAAACAATAATTTACGATACGTTTAAAAGTGATGTTGATACGTGCTTACAAACACACACGCAAACATGATAAAAAATGTATGTTACTTTTTCAGTATAATACAGCTAATTTTATAGTAGGGTCAGGTGGAGGGAAATGGGTCACGGGGTAAAATGGGTCAAGCTCTTTAGAAAATTCATTAAAAATTGTGCAAATAATGTTTTCTTTTTGCGTCCCAGAAAAAAAAAACTTAAACCTTTTTTGAAAATCATGTTATTCATTTTGAAATTCAAATAATAAAACAGTATGCAAATAAAACAAAATCTAAACGCACATGCAGTCTTGAAGTTTTATAAACATTTCATTTAACTTGCTGATTAATTATAAATATGGTCATCTTTAGCTATTTTTCCAACCAAGTTTTGTTGTTCTTCTATGCTAAAATTAAGTTAGATAATTCGCAAGGCAGATGGGTTGAATCTCCAAGTTAACATTGACCGCCAGTAAGAATGCTGATGGTATTTTCTTTTCGGAATCGGCGCGATGCATTTGCATTGTGTTATCTCGTGCAGGAAACAAATAGGTCGCCAGTTTGGCGATCAATATCACATTTCAAAGTCGCCAAAAAATTTTAGTCGCCACTGGCGAGTTTCAACCATTAGTCTTGACCTTTACATAGACCCAACTGATTTTCAAAATTTTTATACTCATATGTGTTATTAAACTAAAAGAAACAAAAAAATATAATTCATTGCCAAATTAATTCGGGACATAAAGAGTTAAATACTTAAAGCATTCATAAAGCAACCCATTTTCAGGAATGAGTAGTAAGTGTGCTGCATTGACACAAACGAAGATGAGAGCAAAAAAGATGCCTGTCCAAAGTATTTTCTTACAAAGAACAAAAATAAAAACTCATTAAGAGAAATATATCACCCAACAGTCAGTAGTTAGTAAGCATTAGGTTCTCATTCTCTTACTTATTGTTCAAATAACATCTAGAAGAGAGACATTTTCTTTTCACAAAGGAACTGAAGTATTTCTAGATGCTTCGGAAAACATTTTTCCCTTCCAGGTAATACTACTTTTAATCATTTTAAAACTTTTCAAATACAAAGTAACTTCCATTCGGTTCATTTTCTAAACTTTTTTTAATATGTATTCATTCTGCATAAAGTATATCATTGTCTTTAGAGCGCTGCAATTATAAACTATTTAGGGTAAACCTTAAAAAACTACATAGCTGTTATTAAAATCATAATTTTAAGCACTAAATTTATGAATTTATATATTTCCACAAATTTCTCTATTTCTGTGAAGTATGAAATATTTTTAAAGTTGGATAGTTTAAATTCTTCAATAATCTTTTTTGTCTGATGATATCTTACGTTAAGATGATATTAGGTAAATAAATATCTCATAATCGTCTAAGAGAAAGGAATAAATACTTAGCTTGTTTAAATGTAATCGTTAAGCAAGTTTCTATGTAAAAAATGAGAGGATATGCATTGAAAAAAAAATTATCCCGCTAGTTCGAAGCAGATGTTAAGAAATTTTGACATAAAGTAAAGAAAGTTTATTTGGAAAATAAAAGCGCTTTAGTTTTAAACAGATAATCCACCACATAAAATAAATTTAAAATATTTTGAATTCTGTAAGAAAATACAAAACAGTAACGAAATATGCATATCGAATTTTTAAAAATGCTTTTAACCGAAAAGCATACCCAAGCAATTATTTTACTCCCGCGTTTTTTCATTTCCTCCATTAATAATAAGGGAAAAGTATTTAAAATATTTAAGTTTGTTTAATGCCTATAGATACTTCCAAAAGGGAAACGGTCTAAAAGACACATATTTGCTGCAAATTTATAACAAATTAACATCAAGCATTGTATTGTGCTAGATGTCTCAAAACAAAACCACATGGACTCTGAAGAATCAAATTCTTCTTTTGCAAGGTACAAAAATACGCAAAAAGCCGATTCTTTGTGAGCTTTATTTTTTCTTCTTTTCTTTCTTTTTTTTTTTGTATTATTTATTTTCTTTTTTCTTTTCAAGTGTACCTTTGCATCCCATGAAATGAAAAAAATATATATTACGCAGCGGAAAATATCAATACGCGGACTGCACAACAAAAACAACTAATGAACTGTCCAAAAATTTCCATTTAAACTCTACTCAAGTTTTTTTTGCTGAAGAACCCTCTTTTTATGTACACAAATATTTTATACATTTTATGGAAATAAAACATTTACTGGCAAACGGAAACTTTTCTAGTAAGCTAAGACTTCTGCTTAAATATAAAATATAAATCCAGAAGTATTTTTTAATTTGCTAATTTTACAATACTAAACTGTAAAATTTCTACTTTTACAATATTAAACTATAAAATTGCTAATTTTACACTAATAAACTGCAAAATTGCAAATTTTGCAATTTATTACGATGCATTTTACAGTTTCAAACTGGAACCTCTGCTGCCAGTGTTATACTGTTGTTTTTACAGTATAATAAAGCTAAAAAATTTCGGCAATAAACTGTAAAATTTCTAACTTTAGCGTAAGAAACTTTAAAAGTGCTAGTTTTAGTTTATTTCTGTGCATTTTACAGGTTTATTTGAAACCTCGGCTGCCAGTATTTTACTCTACAAACAACAGTTCATTTTTTGCGGTGTATGACATATTTTTGGGGGAATTGGAAACAATAAATAAAACGTTCATGGCATGATTTAGCTGAATGCAAAAGTGTATTAATTTGGCGACATCATTTGTCATGGCATACAACCTAGCCTTAGTTATCAAACCATATGGCGTGCATCCGGCCGCAGCGAATAGGTTCTTAATATTGAAGAAGTTTTTAACTTTCATTATCAAATTATACCTAAAATTCTCGCCATGTCCGATGAATCATTTAACCTTGACCTGAATTCGTTTTCTGTGTTCCTCGAACATGAAAACGTGCAGAACAGGGAGGAATACAAAATAAGTTTCTTTTGCACTACTTTTAATATCAGAACGAATAGATTCATCATATGGCGCTGTCCTAGTACAGAAGCAGTTTCCTCATTAAGCTACGAGGTTTTATTAAACCGCTTCTAATGTTTCGCATCGTTGCTATGCAAGACGTTATTGGGCATTAAAAACGAATTGCGAATATACTTATCATAAATGGGGTTGAGTAACACTAAACTAGGGTAACAATAAAGCAATATGCAAAACATCACAAACTCTGTTATTTCCATCCATGGACTGCAGTTTCATGCTTTTTATGCACTCATCAGCATGGAATAAGAAAGTAACCTAGTTGGAGGCAAAAATCCTCTTATAGAGCAAAAAGAACCAAAACAAAACTGGTTGGTAATGTGAAGTTAGAATACAATGTTCCTGCCTTCGCCCATGCTTAGGGGCGGTTACTCACTTCTTTACTATAACAGTAGCTCCTTGTATCTAAAATTCCATTAGAAATACATTTTTTTGCGCATTTTACTTTTACATGTACGTATTATTTGCACTACTATACTGCCGTGCTAAGCGCAAAAGTGGTATCTGCAACTGCGCTCAAACTGAGATATTACTCTTTAAAGTTTTGCGCCACCATGTATTTAATTTAGATGAAACTTTTTCAGAATTTTGTTAAAAATATTTCCTGTTCTCAAATGACCATATGATTCAGTATTTAGGTAAAATACGTTACAAAGAGCCACCTGGTGGTGATAACTCAATTTTGTTAAAATGTGCAAATACGACTTTTGTGCTTAGCACGGCAGTATACAGGACAGTAGTGAATGACTCAGTAATTTGAAAGCTTTATATTTTTCAAAATATTCCATCTTTACTACGAGTAGGGGAGAGCGGGGCTAAAAGTTCCGCGGGTAAGTTGTTCCCTTTGAAATAACTCAGCTAAGAAAAAAGATACATGTATTTTGTAAATACGTCGTGAAATAGAATGTTATAGCCCACAAATGGCGGCCATTTTAGCCAGCCCAGTGGCGTCCGGTGTATCAAAAGCCGAGCACGTGCATTACTGATTTACGAAAGTAAATATTTTTGTTTTTGATGTTTTTGGTCTTTCGCCCTAAATTGAATAGTTAATGTTTAGCTTTTTGGTTTTTTTACATGAAGATAGATTGTGCACCCTTATATCCTACACTGAAACTATTTATGTTTCGTTATCTAACCTATAATTTAATGTTTTAAAGACATGTGCTTTTGGGGCTAGTTGTTCCCTTTTTTGGGGGCAAGTTGTTCCGCGGAACAACTTGCCCCAGAAAAATTAGCAACTATCCCGAAGGAACGTCTTGCCTTGTTCATCTGAACCAGTGATGCAGTGACTCAATACACATATAAATAAATATTATATGCTACTGTGAAGATAGAAAGTGAGATTTCATCAAACATAAATCCAGAAATATTCAGTCTATCCGATAGATATATATTAGATATAAAATTTTCGAAAAGCGAACCATGTAAGCTATCGAAATATGTTTCATACTTTGATATAAAAGTCATAATTTCGGAGAATCGTATTAGAAGTTCTAGATAGCTCCCTGTTATAGCTGAAGACTGAACCAATTATCTTAGCTTATTAGCTGTTGAAGCTGTTAGTTATTATACGTAATTTTCA
The DNA here is from genome assembly GCA_038373865.1 of Uloborus plumipes. Taxonomy (NCBI): domain Eukaryota; kingdom Metazoa; phylum Arthropoda; class Arachnida; order Araneae; family Uloboridae; genus Uloborus; species Uloborus plumipes. The sequence continues at coordinate 235,496 of JAXGGA010000268.1, forward strand.
TTTGTTGCACTGTATTAACTGTATTTTACCATATTAATGTGTTATAATTTACTATTTACTAGATGCGTTGCCCGGCTTTGCACGGTCTACCTTGAGAATAAAACTTTTGTCAAGCAACGCGTGTCTATAAGTCCCGATTGCATTATTAAAGTCGATATTTTGCCGGCATCTAGTGCGAAAAAGAAATCAATCGCCAAAAAAAGTTTTAAATCCCGTCGTAACAGGAAAAGCCTCAAAGCAAAGGTCTCATCAGAAAGATCGAAGAAAATACGTCCTAAAGGAAATTTTCTCGCGCAGCTTTGGAAATTACTAACCGCTTCACCCGGCAAAAAGATACAGGCGTTTTTAAGTTAGTAAAAATCGATTTCAAATTGGATTTACAGAAATCGTCTGTTCTAATTAGCGTAAAAAAAATGAATGGTAAAAAAAAAAGTTGAATAAAAATGGGTTGCCATTTTTTTTCTTGAGCGTGAACTAATTTTCTAAATATGGCCGATTTTAACAGCATTCAGTGGATTTTTCGCAAAATATCGCCAATAGCGCAAAAATTGAATCGAAATTCAAGAAATCATTTTCTTCGGCAAATTTGTCGCCAACTTGGCGAGCTGTCACCAAGTTGGCGTCAAACACTTGGCGGCCAAAAGCTTGGCGATATATCGTCAAGTGATTGCGCCAATTCATATCACTTTTGTCTACATTAAAATTAACACTGATTTACCCCAAAAAAGGGGTAAAACACCCCCTTGGGAACATTCGAATGCAACCACAAGGGGAGGTACACAACTAGACCTCCCTCAAAGCCAACATATCAAATTAGAATCTTCTACGGTATACAGTTTTTGAGTTACGCGACATACCTACATACGCACATGCATAACATACGTACATACAGTCATACAGCCGTACATAAAGTCATACTAATATCAACCACTATTTTTTTAATACAAATTATGTTTTTAAGGAGTTATTCATCTCGCAACGTGGTTAAATTCGAAATCAGCATCGTTATTCATCGTCTTGTTAATATCGGAACAATTTGCCCCAACCACGGAACAACTTGCCCCAAGACGGGGTTAGTTGTTCCTTTTCGGCTTTACTTGCTATAAAATTAATTATTAAAAAACCTTACAAAATACAACTCAAAAAACAGTCTGTATATCAAAGGGACATATAATACTAAGTTTTAACCTCGGAATATTAATTCTAGAACAAAGTTTTCAAAACGAATTTTGAGCTTGATCAAAAAACGGAACTTTTAGCCCCGCTCTCCCCTATAGGAAACTTTCTTTTCACTTCAACCTCATATCCTAATGGTAGACGTGGTGGTTAATCAGCGACGCCATCAAGCGATTGTTAAGGCAGTTACCGTTTATCTGTGTTGTAGACAACGACAGCCTAGCTATTAGATGCACTATTACAAATGACGATACAGTTTGGAGCTTTGAAAGGGAAAATGCGAAATGAAAACTCTTATTCATATTTGAAAAAATGCCATTAACTTGCACGTAAAGTGAACAGTGAACCTCGGTTTCATCAAGCTTTCTGATGTATCGAGTTATTTCGTTGTCTCCTGACAAGCACAATATAACGAGGGACTACTGAGTTGAAAAACATTCAGCGGAATTTTTCAATTTTCAAAACGAAAAAAAAAATCTATCTTTAAATTGAATAACGTCATTTGCATTTAAGAATTAGTTATTTAATGTACAGGGTGCCCACAAATAACTGACGGCTCAAAAAAAATATTATTACTGTAATACAAATTTTTCTATGATGATAAAATAAATGTTAAATGAAAGCAACATCATTGTTAATCAATGTTTAAGTAATGGTTTCTATACTCGAGCCTTTAACTGTAACCACAGATGGCAATCTTTTTGGAAAGGCTTCTGCAGCGGCACGCACCTACAGAGGCACTCTTTCATGGGCACATTTTATTCTTTTTTTATTCGTACACTTCGCTTTTTCCACCACTGTGCCTTACTTCTACACTACTCGTTTCTTTAAACAATTTTAAAGTTCTTTCAATTAATCTCTTTGACACATTTAAATACTACGATTTTTTTTAAAAAGCACAATTCCTCTTACCTTTTAAATGCAATTCGAGAATTAAACGGCGTTTAGCATCCATCTCGATAATGCAAAGAATGAAACGGATTTTAATTCAAAGAGTCGTCTTCACTATTGCTCATAAAATTAAACTAAATCTATTAAGTGTTGCCAAATGTAAAAAACATCTTGAATGTAAATTATGCACAAATGGATTTTACCGTCAGTTATTTTTGGGCACCCTATACTTATGTAATGTAACATGACATGTGAAAGAGACAGGGCAGGGGTGAGGTAAAGTGTTACAACGGTTGTGACATGATTTATGGGCAGGCCATTTTCTAAAATTCCGGCTCATTTATCTCTTTATTTATTACATATTATTCATTATTTATTGAATTAGTTATTTTTATATTGGCCCTAGTTTAATATAATTTTAAGAAAAAAAAGATTTGCATTTTTTTTTTACTTAAACTATCAGAACCAGCAATATTTTGCAATACTGTGTTAAGGGTGACAATCGCTTGAAAATCAATGTTTAAGTATCAGTTATTAATAATCGTGTAACGTAAAACATCACAGTAATTCTCAGAATGCATTTTTACGAAATAATATTCTAGCTACAGCATTCGAAGCAAAAACTGCATTCATTTGTCTTGCATTCAGCACTGAGAGCAGATCATCAAGGACTGATGCAAAATCTTTAAATTGTTTTAAAATACTCCCACTTCGCATCATTAACTACAAAGCGCAAAAACAACACCGAATCCCAAAAGTACTAAATTAGAGGCAGGTTGCATTATATATCGGATTCCTTTTCCTAATGGAATTTCAACTAAATTGAACCTATTTGCAAAACTATCATTACAGCCCTCGCATTGTTCGGACGTGTTCCGGGAACAAAGCAAAATGATAATGAGAACAACACACAAACAAACGTGTTTCCACGATAATTAAGAAGCCATTTGCCATATAATGAGTCCCCACTGAAAAATTAAAGAAATCGGTACGAACAGCGGATGATTGTAAAATGATCATTTTGTTTATCAATTATTTTCTAGAAATCATTAAGGGTACTTAAGATTTTTCACAAAGAGCTTAAATTACTTAAAACATTAGAGCAGCATATAACCAAATTTTGATACATTCACGACTATCCACTTTTGAATAATGTATTACGGATAACACAAACTCCTAGTTTCTTCCTAAATTATGTTGGAATTATTTCTCATTATATTAATTAAATTGCAACTTATATCACTAGTAGAGACTTTTCGCTCTAGTAAATGTACTAATTTAAAGCGGGACTACAATGGTAATATTTAACCCTTAACTTGTAAGGTGCGTGTCGTAAATTCGAATTTTTTTCCCTGGGTTTACTTTTTCTCCATGTAATCTTTGCTTTCGACATTTTTTTCTATAAAGAAGAAGCATTGAATGAAATAAATTGCAAACTAGCCTTTGGCAACACTCTTCGGCATTGAACAAGCGGGTTTTCGCCAATGACCAATTTGCCATCAAAAAAGAAGAAAATGTGATAAAGGGAGAAAGAAAAAAGAAAAATCCGTCGAACTTCATGATAGTGGAAGGTCTTACATCCCAGAATAGTTTAGATTTTGCACTCAATCCTTAGCTTTATCACTCATCGGAGGTACCACTCATCAGCGTCAAAGATGTGGACTTCTGCCACTGTCGAATTTACAAAACAAAAAATAGAAAGGAAAACATGTAGAGCTTCAGAACAGTAGGTTGTCTTGCATCCCGAAAGAATTGAGCTTTTGTATTCAAATGTTTGATAATGTTTTCATAATACATATATGTATAGATAGATAGATAGATGTATATGTTTTCGTGTGTTATATTTTTACGGTACTATTTCACTAATGTTTGTGTAACTCCACCGGTGACTAAGTCAGCAGAAAAATGCAGAAAAAAAAGTATTTTGCAACCTTCCATGCAAAATACATTGTCCAAACGATTTTTCTACCTCTCACATTGTACTTTTAAGCTAAATTCATCGGTATGATTAAATTTTCAAAAAACATTTTGGGCAACTCAAAAATATTTTTTTAATATATAGTAACTTACTAGTATACTACTTTCATTAATGTCAGTCAATTACCTAGCTTTTAACATTTTTTTTTTAATTATAAATCATCCAAAATTTATTTTGAAAATACATTTGTACTATTTAATTCAACTTAAAAAATACAATAATCCAATTGAAGTAATCTTCCTTAAAATGTATATTTTGCATAGTATGTTACAAAATACTGTTTTGCTGTGAGAATGCTCGTTTGTATATTATATATATCTATATCTATATAGATATCTAATATATAAAATTCTTGTGTCACAGTTTTCGTTGCCATACTCCTCCGAAACGGCTTGACCGATTTTGATGAAATTTTTTGTGCTTATCCAGTATCTATGAGAATCGGCCAACATCTATTTTTCATCCCCCTAAATGTTAGGGGTAGTCCACCCATAAATTTTTTTTGTTCGCACATAACATCTGATCTACTGAACTAAAACAATATGTGTTATCGTAAATCCTTACTTCAATAAGCGACCCGATGGTCAAGTGGTTTTGCGCGTCAGGTTGAAGTTCCTGATGGAATGAGATCGAATCCAGGCCCGCAAGGATTTTTTCGAACAGCTGCATGGTTTTTTTTTTTTTTTTTTTGAATGATTTTAATGATTGTAATGTCCTTATGCAGGTACATCCCTTCATGGGGATCTACCCCATATTTTTTTATAGTACAAAATGACAGTTTTGGTCGGATCTTTGTTAAAATTGGCAATGGGGTCCTTCGATGCTGTAGAATTTTCTTATGGACGTTTGCGCCATTTTGGGGGGCTTTGAATCGATTGTGGCAATAAATGGTTTTTGATTTGCGGCACTTATATTATTTTCTCAAAAATTATATACACTATCAATTATATTATGTTAATTTTTGTACCTTTATAAAATTCTGTATTTTATACCTTGCATTTACGTCAAATTCAAGGTAAAATTAAAAGTCAAAAATTCTGAAGAAGATAAATATATGTTAAAAATTAAAGTAACTATTTTTTGTGATTTTCATATTGGTTGTGACCAAAAAACATCATTACAAACAAATAAAATGTATCAAACACCATGAGTGTTGAGTTATTAGGCAAAATCTGCTGCGTAAATTTTTTTTTTCACTGCGAGAAGGGGGGGGGGGATATGAACGACCATTAAAGTGACACAAATTTAAAAAAAAAAAAGGTTGGATCTCCAATTATCTTGCTTCGTAATTTGAACCCGCCCCGGCTGTGCAACGGTACGCGATTATTCATTCAAAAATTAATGAAAAACGTGATCGAAACCAGGATTTTAAATGGCAAGTTCAGAGGTGAAAATATACTTATACCACGGATTCCTATTATACCTACAGATGTGCCAATTCAATTCAAACGTATTCAGTTTCCGATTAGATTGGCATTTGCAATGACTATCAACAAATCCCAAGGTCAAACGATGTCTGTTTGTGGCTTAGATTTGAGAACACCGTGTTTTTCACGGACAATTATACGTGGCATGCTCTCGAGTGGGTAAACCATCCAGTTTGTTTGTGTTAGCTAAAGATGGACTAACAAAAAATATTGTTCACGCTATAGCATTAAGAGATGGATATTGTTTAATAGTGTTACTGTCGTAATTGTTTATATAATGATACATAATTTTAAGGAATAAATTATAATAACTTAAAAATAATGTTTGCCATTTGTTATTTTTATATTCCCTCATCGTTCACAGCGCTCCATGCTTATTTCACGCATATACCACATTCTTGCATACATACAATATACACATTCTACCATACATACATACATACTTACAATAAGTAAGCTATTTTTTGTCTACACTAGAAATTACTAGGAAATTATTTATATGGCAAAACAACGTTTGCCGGGTCAACTAGTATATATATACCCAACGAAATCCCTGCCCAGACCATGACATTTCCAGCTCGAAATGCGCGATGTTCGACAATGTTCTGGGGCTGATTGGGTTTTTCTTGCTCTCTCCAGACCCTTGCACGCTTGTCATCGGGTTGAAGCGCAAATCTCGACTCATCTGTAAACATGACGTTGCCCCAATCAGACACAGCCCAACTCACATGTTGGCGGCATACCTTTAATCGTACCCCTCTGGATTGGATGGAGATCGGAGCACAAACCCGTGGTACCCGGGCATACAGACCATTCATGTGTAGTCTTCAGCACACAGTAGTGAAAGATATTGTCTTACCAATGGCCGCTGCAACCACAGATGTCACGCGGGTGGAGGTAGCTCTTCGGTTCCGCTTGGCTACAACAGCAATATAAAGATCTTCCGAGGGTTAAGTAACCCTTGGGAGACCTGTCACAGGTCTTCGGATAACTCTTTGACTGTTTAGGAATTGTTTCCATAATCGTGAAGTGACGGAATGATGACCGCCAAAAAAAAGAGCAAAGTCTATGATTGATTGTCCTGCTTCAATACGTCCGACATCGCGCCATCACTCAGAATCTTCCATTCGTAGTTTAGAAGCCATACAAATGTGTCTGTGTTGAAAACAAATCGTGGGAGAGTTCTAAACACGTTTTATCTGCACTTACATGTGACTTCTGTCACCCTTTACTATGCTTCCTTCTTATACGAATACCTCGTTTGCATATTTTTCAACACGAAGCCCTGATTAACTGTTACTTGACTTATTCGCATACTTCCAGCTACCTCTGTAGCGAATAGGGAGCCTCTCTACTTCAGATTGGCTTTCAGAAATTTACATTTTCCTCTCCTGTGCTTAACTTTTGGCAGTGAGTGTGTGTATATGTATATATATATATATATATATATATATATATATATATATATATATATATATATATATATATATATATATATATATATATATATATATATATATATATATATATAATTCATTCCTTGTTTTTTCTTTTTTAATTTGTTAAATTTTGTGGTTTGTGCAAGAAGTATAATACTGGGGCTACATATGCCCCTCTTCATCATTCAAGTCACGAAAAATTATCTTTCCATTTCGGAACTCATCAGAATCAACAAGATGCGAAAAAATTTATGTTCTGCAAAAATATATGAATAAATAATTCACTTTTCGGGAGTTTCATTGGTCGCACCGCTATGGATCCTGTTTTTTTTTTTTTTTTTTTTTTTTTTTTTTTTCTACGAAGTATAAATACAATAGAATGGGACTTCAGAGCACGGCAAGATGAAATCAATAAAGAGTCTCGACTTTTGTGGGGGCACGATTTCAATTGGCACGATAAAATACAAATACAAGAACGAATTTGATAATAAGAAATAATTCAAAATTCATTTTAGACCCATTTTCCAGAACTGTAGCCGCCTAATGCAAAGCGTCGTTAAACCTTGACCTGAATTCTTTCGCTGGATCCATAGAACATTAATTACGCTTAGGGCCCCGCGATCCTATACACATTCTATGCAATGAAGTCCCTGATTATAAGCGAGGCAACGAGTAGGAGTTCATTACTCAAGAAACTCACTATTTAATATTTTTATAAAGAGATGGGAGTCTGTTTTTAATGGATATAATATTCAAATTTGCGACACATTATCTTTTCGCAATTAGTGAGAAAAAGAATCAGCAAATAAATTTTAATGGGATATTAATATCCATGTTATCTTCGTAAGATTACTGAACATAAATGGCTAAATGTGTTGGAAGCACTTCAATTTATTTCCATTGTTTACTTTTAGAGAATAAGTTGAATAAAGTATGAATTTTATGGATTGAATAATTTTAAAATTTAGTTATAAAAAAATCTGGTATGAACCCCACACTACTTCCTTTTGCGTGTAAATTTCTTATTAGTTGCCTTAAGTATTAAAAAAAGTACTTGGAGTGAGCAAGGTAACAATTCAAATATTTACTTCCCTAATCTGCCACGAAACAATGCAAAAAATATTTTACAATGGTTAATTTTCTAAATATTGCTGATTTTAATACCATTCAGTGAATTTTTCGCAAAATATCGCCAATAGCGCCAAGTTGAACCCAAATTCAAAAAATAATTTTTTCGCCAAATTTGTCGCCAACTTGGCGATATGTTGCCAAGTTGGCGTCAAACAATTGGCGACCAAAAGCTTGGTGACATATTGCCAAATGTTCGCGCCAATTCATATCACTTGAGTCTGCATTGAAATTAACACTGATTTACCCCAAAAAAGGGGTAAAACAGCCTCTTGGGAACATTCAAATGCAACCACAAGGGGAGGTGCACAACTAGACCATCCTCAGAGCCTACATACCAAGCTAGAAGCTTCTACGGCATATAGTTTTTGAGTTATGCGACCCACATACATACATACATACATCAGCACATACGTATATACAGACGCCACGAGAAAACTCATCGTAATTAACTCGGGGGTGGTTGAAAAGGATTTTTCGGCTGCTTATATGTTGGTAGGTACATATGCACGTGCTGACAGGTCGAAAAAACTACTGAACATTCATTCGGGGGTGAGCAAAAATCAAAATTTAGACTCAAATTTGAGTGATTTTTTTTTTTTTCGCGATCACAATACTTCCTTTACTAAGTAAAAGGAAGTAAAAACTAAAAAATACGCTTTAAGAGTTAATCAAAATATTTCATGATACTCTGATTTCCCTCTGATGTTCAAAACTATTGAATATCCGCACATATATCCATACAAACAGCTGAAACACTTATGATATATCAACATGTGGTACTTCAGCCTTTAGTATTATTAATAATAGTATTAAATATATTACTTTTATGTTTGTAACTAGCGGTACCCGCACGACTTTGCCCGTGGTATAAAATTAAAAGTTCATTTGTAAAATAATTGATATAGCAGAAAAACTGCTCTATTTTAGTTTTATTCAACTATAATTCCTTCAAAGTGATATAAAGATCTGATATGGACCCCACACTACTTAATTTTACGTGTAAATTTCTTAGCAGATGCCTTAAGTGCTAAAATAGTGCTTGGAGTGAGCAAGATAACAATTCAAACATTTGTATCCCTAGTTTGCTACGAAACAATGCAAAAAAATGTTTTACAATGATTAATCTCCTAAATATCGTCAATTTTAACATCATTCAGTGGATTTTTCGCAAAATATCGCCAACAGCGCCAAATTGAACCTAAATTAAAAAAAAAAAAAATTTTTTTCGCCAATTGGCGTCAAATACTTGGCAATCAAAAGCTTGGCGATATGTCGCCAAGTGGTCGCGCCAATTCATATTACTTTTGTTAACCAATTCATATCACTTTGCATTGAAAACACTGATTTACCCGATAAATGGGGTAAAACACCCCCTTGGAACATTCGAATGCAACCCCAAGGGAGATGGACAAAAATAAGACAAAAGAGAAAATAAGAACAATTTTGTTGATAACAGAAACCAACAGAAATCTTACCAAAGTTTAAAAGAAGAAGAAAGTTTTCTTTCCTAGCTTAAAAAACAAAACAATACATTTTCCGAAATGAAACACTTTAAAAAAACGATGAAATATCGCAATTGATACGATATTTCGTTAATCTGTGCTTTAGGTAGCCTTTTCTCGCTAAATGAACGATAGGCACGCCAAGCGTGGTAACCCTAGCTATTTTGCGTAGTTGACTTTTTGAAAACGCGCCAAGCAGGGTCCCAAAGCATGTTCACCGGGAAAAAGACAGGGTTGCCAGAGAATTGGAACAAAAAAATACTACGCCTCCTCTAAAAAAAATATTACAAAATACTACTGTTTCCAAACGTTGCCAAAATCAATGTTGCTGAAATGCGAAATCTAGGAAAATGAAAAGAAAATAAAAAAATCCGCCAAATCTTTTAATTAAGTCATTAGTGTATTGGAAACAGGGTTGCCAGAAAAATACTACGCTCCTTATTTGGGCCGAAAAAATACTACCGTAGAATCAAAAATACTACGTCTGGCCGTAGCCTACGAAGATTGACGCTGGCAACCCTGGAAAAAGAACGAAACAAAAATAAGTATGAACACGTAACCATAGTAACAACATGAAAAGTTGATTTCCGTTGATAAAATAATTCATTTTATCTCTCTTTTCAAACAAATTTTATTATAGAGCTCAACCATTTTAGAATCGTTTGGCTTGCTTTACTGAAGGTAAGCCTTGAATTTCGGGATTCTAAAAACAATTGTTACAGCTCTCCTGATGATCGTAGAAACTTCGAAAAAACTTCATTTTGTGCAGAAAATTTCAAGCTTTCGAATGACATAAGACTTGAAAATGTGTGTGAAATATTTCTTCCCTATTTTATCGAATTTCCGCTAAGAATTCGAATAGAAAAAGAACGAAATGGAATTTTCGAAAAATCGCTTCGAGGTGCAAAACTACATGCTACAAACTAATTTTGTGCCAAGTGGCATGAAAATCGACCGAACGGTTTTGGCGCTACGCGCGTAACAGACAGAAAGAAAGACAGACAAACCTTCAGCTTTATTATTAGTAGAGATAGAGAAGAATGAATTTTATCTTTTATTCAGAGTTACATACATACATACATACAAACAAACAAGCAAACAAACAAACAAACCCACATGTGAAACTGATAAAAACGTATTAAAAAGAAAGAAATTTATAAGAATATTTAAAGTAATGCAGTAACTTCTCTTTTACCGAACACCAATATAACTACAAAGCCGTTTCATTGAAATGAATTTTCAGATTATTAAAAGATTGTTTTAGTAGCAAAGACATTCACTATCAGATATGAAAACATGAGTCTAGTTTTACGTACGATTAAGAAAAGCTGTTATATTATGGTACTGTTAGTCACAAAAATGTGTGATGCCCAATGCCATCAATAAAAGATTTTCTCAGAGGATTTTACTTGAGAACTTTTTTTCAAATGTTTCAGAAAATTCTAAGTGCTTTCTTCACAATCTCAAAACTAACCTCTATCTTATCTAAGGAGGCTGTACCAAACAGACTAAAAACATCAGGCAGTAGGATCAAATTTATAAAACTGGTCACCTGTATAGAATGCACACTTTTTTTTTTTTTGGTAACGAGTGGTTAAAAAGCTAATCCATCTTTTCGAGTATTAAAAATTTAGAAAATCTTCACTTTTCTCCAGTGTTATGTTTTTCAATAGATCGACTCTTTATAAAGTTTAAAAGAATGAAATATATAATCAAGATATTCTACAAAACATTTTTGAGCTTCAAAAAAAAAAAAAAAAAAGAAAAGAAAAAGAAAAAAAATGTAGTAACAGATCGACTAAATCACATTTTTCATCCAAGTCCCAATTTGCCTCAAAATTTTTCTTTTCATTTAATTTAATATGTTCTTCAAGTTCCCAAATTTTGAATCAACATATTTTAACAGAATTCCTGCTTCAATATTTTCATTTTGTTTTTACTCTTACGAATTTCTTTTAAGGAAAGAAATACACGATTTTTTATATGCTTACATAACCTGTGCGAATAAATGTTAACAAAATAGGATTAAGCCAAAATTCATAAAATTTTGACCAAGAAGTATTGAGTTGTCAAATAACACTTAACAAGCCTCAAATGAAGGCATTGCATTTCTAAAAACACAAAAAAAAACCTTGTCTAAATTTATCTTCAGCTAGTATTCTACATTTTTTTTCATTAATTTTGCTAAAAGGTAAGAAATATCATCTCAGTTAAAAGGCCTCAAGTATCACAGGAGAAAATGCTAGAGTAATACACAACTTAGTGTTTTCTTAACAATAGAAGAAGCAACTGTCTCAGAAACCGCTCTTTGACACGAATATTAATTTCTCCAACCAAGTTATTACCGTGATTAAAATCTTACGGCTGACGCACATGGATTGTATTTGAGAATTTGATTACCAACGAATTAGAAAAAATTGGCTCTTTTGGATAGTGCTTAACTGAAAGTAAAATAAGATATTTATTAATACGACAATATTAGTTTTACATGTGGGGTTTGTTTGTTTGTATGTATGTAACTCTGAATAAAAGATAAAATTCATGTTCTTTACAAAAATAAAAATAGTATATTTAATACCATTAATAATACTAAAGGTTAAACAATATTTCCTGTTGAGTGTTTCAGTTGTTTATATGTAACTCCGAATAAAAGATAAAATTCCTTGTTCTTTATAAATATAAAGGTAATATATTTAATACTAATATCAATACTAAAGACTAAGGCAGGGATTCAAGTGAAACAGGCCATCGCAAATTACAATCGCTACTGGAAATGAATTACATTAGAGCGTTTCTTGATAAAAACATCGTGACGTCAGCGTGACGTTTGCCTATGAAAAACGAGCTAGATAAAACGTCACAGCCTACTTGGCGAATAAGAGGAGATAGCTGAGTGCTTGTGAGCTCTTATTGGCTCCACCCGTAGTGACGTCATGCCAAGTTAAGTTGATGATAATGTAATTCACTTCCAGTAGCGATTGCATTCGAAGCGATCGCAGTGCTGTTTCGCTTGAATCCCTGCCTAAACCATATTACATGTTGATGTATAATAAATGTTTCAGTTTTCTGTATGTAACTCTGAATAAAAGATAAAATTCACGTTCTTTGCAAACATAAAAGTAATACATTTAATGCTATTATTAACACTAAAGGCTAAACTATATTTAAAAGCGTATTCTTTAGTTTTTTAAACCTATATTTTGATTATTGGTAGAAGAAGTAATGTTTCAAAAGTTATACTTCATTAATCAATAAAACCAAATATTACTAAGTATTCAAGAAGAGTTATACTATTTTTTATTTTCAACGGTGTATAATGATTCTGAAGTCGAGAAACGTGTTCTTAAACGAAAAGAATTCGCAAATCTTGTATTAATCGACGCCTCTGAGTCCCAATAAAATATTTCAATTTGTACCATAGTTTATTTTAAAATTAAATCAGACATGCATAATATGAGTAGGAGAATGAAGAGAAGTAATTCGGAAAACCTGCCTTTTTCAAAAAAAAAATTTGATATTTGTTCTAAAAATTATACCACATAAAGAAAAAACACAGTGTCTCTTTGACAAAAGTTGCATAAAACATTATTTTTTATCTTTGGCAGTAAATTTATAGCTTAAAAAGATTGCACATTTTTCACTTTCATCACGCGGCAAAGTGAAAAGTAAAACATTTTTGGTATGAAATATTTTTTATTCAATTATTTTAAATATTTCTGATTAAATGAATGAATAAAAAACTAAATAATTGAAAAGAATACTAAACGATAAATGAATAAATAAATTAACTAATGTGTGAAGAAAGTAAATGAGTAAATTAAATAGTTAATAAATAAGGAAATTAAGTTTGAACGGATGAAAATGTAAGGGGATTATTTAAAAAAAGGAATATTATTAAATAAAGGTAAAGGACTAAATTAACAAATGAATATAGAGTGTCTTAGTAATTTAAGTTAAAAAAATTGAACAGGTATAGTTTCACAAGAAAAATCACGAAGCTAAAGCTAAAAAAATCACGAGCTACACGAAAAAAATCAATAAAAAACTGCAAGCTGTGATAAGAACTTGCCCATTGGAAGGAATGCTGTTTATGACTATAAAATAAAATTCAGACCCTGAGGCACCCCTAAAAACAATTTAAATCCAAGATGGCGGCGAACGTTTTTCAAAATGGTTACACATGTTATGATTTTTTTAATATTTTTAAGCATCGAAAGGAATATTTAGTTGACCTACTAATATACAAAGCTAAATTCTGAACCTGAAAAACGCTGAGTTTGATGTACAAACTTTTGTATGTATAATTTATGTTAAAAAGCTGTAGCATGATAGCCATTTTCAAAAACGCATTCTTGGATTGATTTTTTTTTCATTTTGAGGGGGGGATGCCTCTTGGTTTTAATTTCATTTTTTTTTTCGTCATGAACAACATTTTTAGCAAGATTCATGTACTTATCACAATTAGCAGTTTTAATTCACGTTGCTCCCCAAAAGTAAAGGAGGTTAACTTTTTCACTCATCCCCATACGCTTTACCCCATAAAAGACTAAAAATTACAAATAAGCTCACCATCAAATAAAAAAATACTTTATTAGCTGTATTATACTATTTAACTGTATTATACTGTAAAAACAACATTATGATTCTGACAGCAGAGGTTCCAGTTTAAAACTGTAAAATGCACGGTAATAAACTGTAAAATTAACAATTTTAGTTTATTATTGTAAAATTAGCAATTTTACAGTTTAGTACCGTAAACTTAGTAACTTTTACAGTTTCTTTCTGTAAAATTAGCTGTATTATACTGTAAAAACAACATATATTTTTTAGTGTAGTAATTACCAGCATGAAGTGATTCTTAACTAATTTTAATTTATTAAAAACGAATTAAAGGTTTTATTCATAGTAATTTATTACTCTATATTTTCTTTCATTTCTTGTGTTGACTTCCAAAAACTCAGTCTGGAAGAGGAAAATAACTTTGCACTAAGTCAAATGAAAAAAATGGCAGGTAAAAAGGCGTAGTAATTTAAATAAGGATTTTTGCGATAAAATTTACCAAACAAAAAATCTTCTTGGAGTAGTAATAGAAATATGAAGTGCATAAATAAATAATGTAATCATATTTTTACGATAACATTACAAGGTCTCAAATTTAAGCTACTCGGAAAATGCCAGATGTTTTAAATTGTTTCAAATAAACTCGCAGTGAACAAGAATTTCATTTCACGATCATACTATCCAAATATGTTAAAATTTTTCTAATGCAATTTAGATTTCATGAAATCCGATTCTGTGAGATTTCGCAAAAATTGGAAAGCTACCCTTGGGTTTTAATTTTCGTTTTTAACTCGAAATAGTTCTATGTGCGTAGTATATTTGATAGCAAAATTTTATGCGCTCTCCGAAATAATTCATTAGTTTCAGCATAAATTATGCGATTTCAAGCAAGCCCGTTCAAAACAAGTTCTTATTTCAAACATCTTACTTACTTAAAGTGAAGAAGACTGAAAATGGCTAAGGAATAGATTCTGTACTGGGAGGTGCATTTACTAATGAAAACGTTGAATAAAATGTGCCGAAAATGTAAATTTTAAATGGATATCTGTCTGCTAGAAGCAAATTGCCTTGCTATCAGGAAACTGTTTACACGCGAGCTCATGAATTTGTATTAAAATTCAAAGTATTAAAAAAAATACGAGATATGATTTTTTAAATTATTTATTTGTTGCAATTGCATTTTTAGCAGCATCTTTTAAAATATATTTATTTCTGTTATTTATTCATTTTTTGTATTTTTTATTTATTCTTGCTTTAGAAACCTAACTTATTGTAATCGAAAGGCGCAAATATTTAAACAGTAAAAATTGGCTAGCGTTTTAAAATTACTGGGAGTACACTCCTTCAGCGAATATGAATCGACAATTTTCAAGGTAGTAAAAGTATTTCGAAAAAAAGTATAAACAATTTGAGTGGAATCTGTCTATTCGACCGCATTCAGCATAAACTATATTACTATAAACTAAATGCTCCTCGTGAAAATATTGTTTCGCGAAAAAATATATTTATGCTGGTAAATTTCATTTTTAAATATCGATTTTGTATTTTTTTTTCTTTTTTTATATTGCTCTGTGGCATGCCCTAAAACTTTTTCGCTTGTATCTTTATAAAATGTAAACATGACGCATTCCTTACTGTTAAAGACAAAAACTAAGCAAATGATTCTAAAAAGTAGGGGAGACCGGTGCTATTTGGCATAAGGGGTACGTTGGCATTGTGCCTTTATTTTCTAGTACACGGTGCCCACAGCGCTGTCATCGTGAGGAGACATACTAAGCAACCTGATGCGCCATCCACAACAGTTTTAGTGTCTTCCTAGCCTGCGCTCGAAGAATATGGATTTTTTTGTGTTTTCTTTCTAATGAGTAAATTTTTTTTCTGATTTGCTTTTCGTTTTTCAGTACCCTTAAAATTTTGGTCCAAGTACTCCAACTTTATGGTGGATACAGTGACTAATAGCCTGGGGATTGATGCAGTAATTAGATTCCCAGTCGTTTGCATTCTGGGCAGGGCCGCCATGTTGTCCAGAAAATGAATTTGGGGCTAGTTGGCAGAGTCAGCTTGTGGTATCTTGGCATAGGCCAGCGATCTATGCCTTTTACCCCGCCATGATGTTGACCTGACATCGCATAGTTATAGATACCGGCACAGACCTACCTGCTGTACCTTAGTACGGGTAATGCTGGTGTTGAAAATGTTCCTACTACCGTAAAGTCGGGTTACTTGGACCCACAAGGAGGTTACTTGAGCCCACAGTAAAATGATAAAATCTGGGTTTGGTACTAGCATTAGAGACTGCAGAGTGCTTCTACCTAGAGGAGAAACGAGGAACTACGTGCAAGTCTTCAACTAATAAGTACCATACCTAGATTTTATCATTTTACTGTAATGGGCTCAAGTAACCTCTTAGAGTCCAAGTAACCCGAGTTTACGGTACTGGTTAGGGGTAGTACTAGTGTTAAAAATATCCCTATTGCAAGCTTTGAAAAGAGTGAAACTTCAATCCCCATTAATGCAACTCGCTCCCCCGAAACATGTCGACTTGTGACAACTGAAGGCATTCAGCCTTTTCCAAAAGCAGGGCCACAAAAACGGACAACCAGAGGAAAAAAGAGTAGGCATAGTAAAATCCGAACCGACACTGCGGTTGAAAATGAACTGGCAAAAGAAAAAGCTGAGAAAATAAACTTAAAACAATTTACATTGAAGGGACAAAGAAAGAAAACAAAAACCATGACTACGAAATCAGAAAATGCTGCACAGAAACGTTCAAAGAAGGAATATATTAGTAGCAATGAAACTGATGAGCCTTTGATGCTATGCCGTATGCTGATAATGAGGATAGCTATGATTTCTTTTTTCCTCGGGAAAATGATGAGAATAAAAATGAGTCATTTCTACTGAATTTGGTCTGCCCCAACCTTCCTACACAGCCTCCACCTGCAGATGAGACAGCATTAAATGCTGCTGTTGGAGCTGATTATGTAAGTTTGAGGTAGAGGAGTATGGGGCTCGCAAATATTCAGGGCAAATACTTAAAGTTGATAACGAGGACTTTTCAGTCTCCACCAAGTGGTGAAATCTACAAATTATTGGAAGTGATCAGAATTGTACGCTTCCAATACTACTAAGTATTGGAAGTGAAGAGTCACCCGATGCAGTCTGGTACCCCAACAACAAATGTCTGGGAAAGATTACCTCTCCATTCAGATGAGTAAGAACCCATCTTTTGCACTTGACATGAAACATTTGTTACCTACCTACAATGCTCATACATGTTATTTAAAACTTTGTTTTGACATATTACCTTATAATCTATTTAAATAAATATTTTTAAAACATTGTTATATTGCTGCAAATTTATCATTTCAAACAATGTTATGCCAACATACCCCGATGCATCTGCCAACTTACCCCGACTCCGGGGTAAATTGGCACTTTTGATGAGTTTTCGAAACATATTTTTCACGAGTTTTCCAGTGAATTTTAAATAATGTTCCTAGTGGTTTTTTGCAGCCAAGATGTTCCCCTATATGAGGAATAAATTACTTTTTCCAAAAGTTCAACAGAAAAAAATCAGAAAAATCGAGAAGTAAAAACTATGCCAAATAGCCCCGGTCTCCCCTATGTAATTTTCAGAATAAAATATTGAAATAAGGCTTCATTAAAATGTGTGCTTGTTCCTTTTTCTGCAAGGATAATTTTAAATAAAAAATCAAAAATAGATTTCTATAAACGTAATCATTACCAAATCCACATTTTTGATACTTTCCATCATAGGTGCTTTATCATAGGACTTTTAACATGTTATTAGACTTGGAGATTCTTCTTCATTTATTCACTGCTCCAATGTTTGGTCAAAGTTTCGTACAAACTTCTTGTTAGGTGATACCATTCATTGTTTTGTCTTAATAACGGACTTTCAAACAAAACAGGCCATTGAATAAGATAAAGGTTTCCCTAAAGCTGAAAAAAAAATCGTCAAATAATTTAATTAAGTGATTAAAATGTAATATAGTCAGCTAAATAAAAAAAGGAGCAATTTAATAACGTGAAAAGTTCAATTGAAATAATCAGCCAACTAAAAAAAAAGCATTGTCAGGTCCATTAACATTGTTAATAATACGGTATATAAATAAAGTCACTAACGATATTAAAAGTTCCATTAATATACAAAACCCCCCAAAAAAGAAGAAGAGAAACAAATAAGGCGAGGACATAAATAATATTTTCTACTATCTCCAATGTAAAAATCCAGGTGGCTAAGTTAAGTGACGTTCCCATAAAGTAAAAGCCCTTCATTTTTAGCACATACAATTGAATCGGTGAGTGCAAAAACAACGTAAGTCCAGAACTTCAAATTGTTCAGGAGAGAGAAAAAACGGACTAATTCTAGCATTGTTTCTGCGGTCAACGTCCAAATAACAGGCATCGTATCTTTCGAATTAGTAACCGGACTGACGTGATTTTTGAGCTCAACACGCATCTTGCCTCCCACAGCTTGTTTACACAACAAGCGAATTTTCGAATTTTTGTGACTGATGTTGTTTTTGCACTCACCGATTTAATTTTGGGTTATTCAACTCAAAGAACATTACATCTCTGAAACTAATTTCGACCTCTTAACATCTTTGGAATGTTTTAGGATTGTGAGCGACTTTTGAATGAAGCTAAAATTACAATTATTACTGAATAAAGAAAAAATAAAATGATTATAAAACACGAAAAATTTCTATACAGTTTTATTTTTCTTTCTTTATTTTTTTCTCTGAAAAAAAGTTGAGCGTATTGTTCCCTTTTCTAACAACAAACGCGTGCTTGTTTAAAAAACTAATTCACTTAGAAACTCCAGAAAATCCTTTAGAAGCGAACATTTGATTCCTTAGCTGAAAGAACAGCCCAGCTACAAGTGATTTGTTCGAGCACTGATATCCTCAGAGCCCGAGGGCGGGCAAAAGTTGCAAAAAGAAAAACATAAAAACTCAACTTCTTCGACGTAACATTCAAGAGAAAAAGCGTCTTCCCATATTCTTCTTTTTTGATATTCTTTTATTCCAAAAGGTTGTATAAGCTAGTGGAGAAAGCAAAAGCAACGGAAAAGAGGGGAGAAGGGGAGGGAAATGCCTTCGAGTTTTAGAATTTTTATCCTATGATACCAAACGTGTCTTTTAAAACCCGTCAGAGCCAGTGATGTTTCGCAGCGTAAAATATATTGCGGAAAACTTGTAATATCGCAATTTTGTGCGTCGGCCACTACATCAGACGCGATTTATATAGCAAAATATTTTTCCTCCAGTTTCAAACAGTTTTATATGCGAATAGAATAAAAATCGCGTACATAAGTATTTCCGAGAAAGTCAACGTTGGTGTAGCTTCTGAATTTTGCCTTCTATTCAGCTATATATTGATCATATACTGATAATATAATATTTAAAAAAATAGCACTGTACATCTGTACCAATACATTAAACATTTTATAAAAGTAGTTCTATGGAATTTAGGCTTATTTATGCACGTGACAAGAGTTGCACATCTAAAAAAAAAAGATTAAAAAAAAAAAAAAGACTAGAGAAAATTACACAATACTATTTTGAACTGATTTTATTTCAAATACTAGGACTGGTGCGAAAGTTATTATACCATTTTAAATGCTTAGTTTTTTGATTAGAATTAATAGCTAAAGTTGCAACATTTTTTTCTAAATTAGGAGTCTGCAGCAATATGTCCTGTTGATAATATCATTTTTATTCCAACATGCAGTAGATATGTAAACTACACTCACTGTGTACAAGTTTGCGGCAAGAAAGTGTTAAATTCAGTATTTAAATCCATAAATATCGCTGATTCTGTTCTTTCTTATTTCCTTCGTTCAAAATTTTGAGATGTACCAATATTGTTACTTGTGAGAGATACATTTGTGGCTTTATTGAAGATTTAAAATATCTGTTTATTAATAATCCTGTGTGCTTAGTTTTGTAGATTAGAAAAGTTAAAGGCAGATTAAATTTTTAAAATATAGTAAATAACTTTCTTTTCCTTCAAATTATTCTTAATTGGCTTGGTTTTGCCTATAAAAATAGTGGTTTTGTTGAATGAGAAAAATGAGATATTTAAAATTTTAGGTAATCGAACCTTCTCCTTTTTCATAATCAGGAGTCTTATTATAACAAATCAATGAAGATGATTTTAACAGACTTAAAACAAGCAGTCTTACATATTTTTAACACCTTATTCAACCACTACACAGTTTTTACCTGAACGAACTCCATATTAATAGAAGGGGAATGTGGGGCAAAATGAAATAGTAAAACATTTTCAGTTTGCAGTGTCATCTATCTAGTAATAGTTTTACTAAATTCCGAAGCAGTTGATTCCAGTGAACAAAAAAAAACTTTAAGGATTAACGAAAAAAATAATACAAGTCATTTTAGAAATTTGATATACATATAGTAATATTCGTGGTTTTTCAAAAATATTTCTCATTATTTTAAAATGATAAAGTTCTTGTAATTATCATTTTCAGTATTAATTGATATCTACTGATGCCCAGTGCACTCCTTATTTTGTTCACATTACGCATGTGTTGAGTTTAAATGTTCAGTACAATTTGTCAAGTGCAAGCGGGGTAAAAGCGAAATAGTTCATTTCGTTTTTATTCATTGATTTATAAAATAAAATAGGAGTGTCTTCATTCATTAATTCATTTATTTTCTTATTTTCTTATTCATTCTGTATTTTAACTACTCATTTATTTATTCTCATATATTAATTAATTCATTTATTCCTTTATTTTTTTATTCCTAATTAATTTTTTCTTTTATTTCATACCTTCATTTGATGAAAAATATTTTAAATCATCAAATAGGTATTTCATTACAAAAATATCTTAGTTTTCACTTTGCAATATGGATTTTTGAGGTGAAAATTTCCTACCTTTTTTGAAGGTACAAAATAGTTGCCAAAAATGCAAAGTAATATTTCAACAATAATTATATTATAAAGTACGAGTGTTGTTTTTTTTCAACCTCCGATAGCCTGTAAAAAAACGGATTCAAATACAAAAAATATTTTATTATCAAAAGTAAGGTACAATGCTCTACAATTCTCTACATAATCACCTTGACAATTTAAGCATTTGTTATATCTGTGAACAAGCTTTATAATAGCTTCCTCGTAAAATGTTGCCGCCAATGATTGGAAGGGAGTTGTGACGGTGTCTTTGGATTCCACGCCACTTTGGAAGCACGATGCCTTTCCAGACCCCAAGCAGAGATCTATCCAAGCAGATGTGACGGAAGAAGGCATCGCAGAAGGCAGAAGGCATTGCCATGCCCCCTGCTTGGGGGCATGGCAATGCCCGTCATCATAGCGCTCGTGTAACCCAACGGTTCCTCCAGCAATTTCATGCATGCAATGGGACATTTTTGAACACCCACCATAAAGTTCCGACCGACTACTAAGTGACTTACAACTGTTCCCTGAACTGAAGCAGGGACTTGGAGACCCCTGCTTGGCGTCTGGAAAGGCATCGTGCTTCCAAAGTGGCGTGGAACCCAAAGACACCGTCACAACTCATTTCCAATCATTGGCGACAAAATTTTACGAGGAGGCTATTATAAAGCTTGTTCACAAATATAACAAATGCTTCAATCGTCAAGGTGATTACGTAAAAAATTATAGAGCATTGTACCTTACTTTTGATAATAAAATATATTTTGTATTTGAATCCGTTTATTTTTTATAGCCCATGAGAGGTTGAAAAAAGAAACAACCCTCGTAAATGTTCTTTATGTGCACTAATTTTCAGAACAAATTTACAATTTGTTCATTTTTAAACAGGTAAGTTATATTAACAATATCACTTTGCACCACACTCCTCGACTTATTTTCACCAGTTGAACTATGTATAAAAAGACTTATAAAAACGTACAAGGAAATATAACTAAGTTGCAAATACACAAGTCACATTTTTAACACATATATCTTTGCGCAATGGCTGAAAGCTTTCTTTTTGACCCGAAACACGGGGGCAAAATTTGCATTACAAACTTGTCTTCAGTACTTTATTTTCCTCATAGTAAGCCCAAGAGAAAAAAATTAGGTTTAATGGCAATGGCTTAATCTCAAATGTGCTAATCAGGGCACTGGAGTTGGGGTCTTACAGTTGGAATCGGGCTGATTTTGAAATCGGAGGTTTGAATTCCAACGTTCGGGTCAACAACGGGTCGGTCATTTTCCTTGAGCCCATTGCCATGGTGGTAAGTAGATTTTTTTTTTTTTTTTTGAAAATGGGTTAAATGTAAATGATCTTTAAATTAGTTTTAAAAACATTAAAAATGAGCTTTTAGATACTCTTATCAACATGTAATATAAGTGATATAGTTTGTATAATATAGTTTAGCATTTATTATTCATAATAGTAGTAAAAAATGTGATACTTTTATATTTGAAAGAACGTGAGTTTTATCTTTTATTCAGAGTTACATAGAAACCCACAAATGAAACTAATAAAAGTGTATTAAAAATACGAGACAATTAACTCATAAATCACAAATTATCGCTAAAGTATCGCTTCTCTGAAACTCTAATGTGCACACAGAACCAAGATTTCCACAAAAGTAAACAGCGAACTTATTCTTTGGAAATAACCATTAAAATATTCTATTAAAAATTAGTGAAAATCACTAAGCACACGTGATCACTGAATTATTCCATATACAATGTTCATGCCTTATCTATTAACGAACTATAAACAAACAACTAACATTTTCAGTCTATTAACTAGTATTGTGAAACAGCAGTCGAAAACTTTGTACTATATGGAATGAGTAAAAATAGATGACGTTTAAAAAGTACAAATAAGTACGAATAAAAGAGTTTAAAAACTCAGCAAACAGCTGTTTCGGGGCTATAAACTGCAAGCCCCATCATCAGTGCATACCAGAATTTGTTCTGGTTCAGCTTAGCTTCACCTGTTCACTTGTCAGTCTTTAGCATGTGAACCTGTCTTTTTATTTTTAATTTTTATGCACTGATGATGGGGCTTGCAGTTTATAGCCCCGAAACAGCTGTTTGCTGAGTTTTTAAATTCTTTTATTCGTATTTATTTGTACTTTTTAAACGTTGTCTATTTTTACTCATTATTAACTAGTACTTTCACATTATTTTATTAAGGAAAATATAACTGAATTGTTTTCTTCACTCTTTTACTCGTTCCTCATCGATGTAACTTTTGCAGACCTTTCATCTTTATAATGTAACCTATGTAGATATTTAAAGATAGGCTTACTTCAGACGAATTGAAAATACTCCTGCCTTCAACCAGAATTTTGTTTGACCAATTTATTACTTGGTTATATTTTTCTTCAGGAGTCTTATTTTAACTATACTGTTCTAGTACTTGAGCAATATATCACACTTCCCAAGGATGTTCTGACTGGTATTTTTATTACTGCTGTCACAGGATAAATATATCTCAAAGTACTTACATAAGAATTGATTGATGTCCTTCGGTATATTCGTTTTACTTTGAGTGGTAGCGTAAAATGTATGCTGTTCATTTTTCTAGTTTTATGGTATTTGAAAATGGGTATAAAAAAGCTCAAGCAAAAATTGTCAAAAGTAAATTTGCTTTTTCTTCATTCAGCAAAATTCAAAGACAAAAGTTTTATTCTCGTAAAGGAGGTTGTATACAGTGCAATATGAAAGTACCAATTTTCATCCTGTTTTAATCTTTACATAAGCTAGTTTGAACACAAACATCTATATTAAACATAAAATGTATTAACAAAAAAAATATTTTTTCTTAGAACGAAAATGATTGTCTTCATTTGACTATTTTTTGTAAAGGAATAGAGAGGTACCAATGAAGCCAGAATCAAATCCCTTTCCAAAAAGCTGTTAACCTGCATGTCTTGATATTTTTCCTCATAGGTTTAAACTTTCAAGAAATAGGTTGTTCAATATTAAGAACTAATTTATTTTAAATAAACGGAAACCTAGCTGTTTTTCCCAAGAACGAGAAGATGTTAACTAAGATTTAGAAATAAGATTTTTTATGCACACGTTGTTTAGTTAAATGAAATATGCAATTGAAAATTGTAAAGGAATTATCTCTTTAATACTTACATATAAAAGTCTCATAGTGGTAAGTCTAATGCTACACCATCGATAACAGAGAACAGTGGCAATGTAAGAGGTATTTCAGAGGATCGCTGTATAGTAGGGAATCTGTATTTGTCAAAGCATTAAACTTATAATGTGAATTTCCAGCTTTTTATCACAAGATACCAATAAATTTTATAATAAAAAAACAGATGAGGCAGAATTGTATTGTAATGTTTCATT
Organism: Uloborus plumipes; assembly: GCA_038373865.1. NCBI lineage: Eukaryota > Metazoa > Arthropoda > Arachnida > Araneae > Uloboridae > Uloborus > Uloborus plumipes. The sequence continues at coordinate 259,947 of JAXGGA010000268.1, forward strand.
ACATTTGAGTACATTTCATATTATAAATTTTGTAACTAGGCAAAGATATTGACACAATACAATGCATTTTTTTTCAAATTTCTGAGATGTGCAACTGTTTTCGCCGAAGAGCGATGTGTTTGAAGATAATGAGGAATTGGTCAAATTTTATCAAGTGTTAAACATGCACACAATCTGGTTTTGTCCATCAAAATCTATACCGTATTCGTTTCAGATTATATATCACCGGGAGAAAAAAGCTAATCGTTCTACTTTGGGGTAAAACAAGATTTTTTTTTTCCTAGAAATGCTCAATGTCACAGATGCAACTATGCACTCACAAACACCACCTAAACAAATGAGTAAAAAAAGAGCTCGAGTCAGCACTAAAAAACCTTTTTGGTACACTGTAAAAAATGAATGCTGTTTTTACAGTATAATACAGCTAATTTTATTGTAATAAACAGTAGAAATTGCTAATTTAACAGAAATAAACTGTAAAACTGCCTCTTTAACAGTACTAAATTGTAAAATTGCTAATTTTACAGTTTATTACTGAGCATTTTAGTTTTAAATTGGAACCTCTGCTGGCAGTATTATACTGTAAAAACAATAGTTCATTTTTTGCAGGGTAGTGAAAACTAAAATTCTTACATACAAGTAACTTAATACAACTAATGATGTGGCTATTCTTTATGCTTTGCATTTGATATCTTGAATCAACAACAAGCAATATATATTTTTTTTATTTTTTTGGTCCAGTTTAACTACAAGAAAAGCCAAAAACATAAGACGAATGCAAATCGTTTTCTGCCTGAAAAAATACTCCCTTGCGTGCTTTCGTTTCAAGATATAGATTTCAAGACTGTCAACAAAACCCATAAAAGATTTTTATTCTGTTTTTGGTTGTATAAGCTCCTATATGAAATTTTTATTTGTTGTGAAAGAGCACAAAAATTTTAGACTGTATGGAAAAATAATTCTTAGGCATTATCCGCAAGATTTAATGGATCAATGCATTATCTCTCTTCGTTTTCTTTCGCCTAAGTCAGATATACAGCGACTTTTAGAGGTAGAAATTTATTTTTAACCATAACACTCATTTTTCACGCACTAAATATGAAGTATTGTTTTCTTAAAAAGGAAATTTTAATTAATTTCCATGCTTCAATATGCAGTGCATTTTAATGTCCATCGCTCATAGCATTACGCTTAAAATATGATTTTTAAAAATTTAAATTTTTATGCAAGATTACTTTGGGATAAAATGTTAAAAATCGGTTTGTTTTTAAAATGATTTTAAAAAATAAACGCAATGCAACAAACTTAGCTTTTGCTAGCTTCGAAAATCCACAGAAGGCTTTTGCTATTTGGTTGCGTTTATAAAAATGAAAAAAGCAATTTTTATGAGTCAGAGGGGAGAGAATTAGACTATCTACTTATGTATTAACACTACTGAAACTGAATTCCTAAAACTGTTTGGGATCAATTTTTTTTTAAAAAACATAAACAAGGGATTCCTTGTATTCTTCAAGTGTCTTGCTAATGAGGGGAAGAAAAATTAACCTGTACATTTTCTTCCAACTGAAAAAATAATGCAACAAAAGATTTTATGCTTTTCATTAAAAGAAGGGGAAAGATTCCAAATGGTTCATAAATGTATTTAATGATTAGTAACAATGTGCGCCCTGAAAATAAACTGAAGGCAAGACAGTTAGGAGAAAAAAAGTCAACCGAAGTAGAAAAAGGAAATATCAAACGTGCTGCGTGTGCTCAACAGAAACAGCAAAAACTGCGTTGCAACATTCTGAACAGCTTTTAAAACTGGAAACGAAAAGCTATTTCCAAACTAAAATAAATGTTGTGAAAGTAAGTTAGGTTTGTTAAGTGAATTTGTGTATGTTTTCAGTCACTGTTCGTTTTACTTTGCCTTTATGATTTTCCGCGTCATTCAAAATTGTATGAAAATGCCTTACTAATTCATCCAGAAGTAACTTTAACTTGTCCCATTCTTGCAATTCAACGCTCTGCAAAATATGATGGATTATTAGGCAAGCTTCGTATCATCATGAAAGAATACAGCCGTTTAATAAACTTTACAATCAATAACTAAACTGCTAACTAGGGTTCAAACTATCGTAAACTTTCAAATAATATACACATTTTCCTATGTTAAGTACTTAGCGCGATCACAGATACTTTTCAGTTTGCTTTATTTTTTTTTAATAGAGATGTAGATGTTGTAAAGCATAACATGTAACGCCAGCAGTGCTACATGCAATGCAAACAGGCCTTTTTACTAAAGTGACAAAATAGACTACGGAAAATTTAAGTGCAATTTTATCTAAACACAGCTAAAAAAGATTCACTTATAAAAATATTGAATAATGGTGCAAAATAGTACACAAAACCTAATTTTTATATGTTGATTATTTCATTTGTTTGTTTATTTATCCATTTATTTTTTCCATAGAATGTAATATAATGTTCAATTCCACGGTGTCGGACGTAAGAATTGAACGAAATTTGCTTTAAAAAACAATAAATTTTCCTGGTATGCAGTTTTGAAACTGACCAAAATATTTTTTTACATACTTTCCCATCTATGTAGAATTATTAACCATGAAAAGATTTTCTGATAAAACGTTTTATTTAAATTTAAAAAAAAAATTCATTTTATGGTGTCGGACGTATGAGCTAAATCGGAAAAATGAGACTTGCAAAACAAAAATCTAAGATTCAGGTCAATGGCTTAATCTGTAATATTGTAACTACTTTTATGCCAAAGAACAATGATGAAAGATAAAAAACACAGAAAAAAATTTTCAATTTCAGAAGCATTAAAAGACTTGAAATATGGAATTTGGTATTGGTGTCGGACGTAAAATCTTGGTGTCGGACGTAATATGTACAAAACTACATGGTGTCGGACGTAAATAAAAGTTTTAAATATCAAGTTAAATTAATTTTATTTTTGTTCGAATATTGAATAATATGGTAACGGACAATACATGAGATATTTTTCAATATTACACTTTAAATATTATCCTTAAACGTAAATTGTCCCTGACTTACTATTGGGATAGGCAAAAAAAAAAATTTATAATATTTTCTTTTAAACACAAAATTTTATCCTGCTTCTTTTGGCCGTTTAAAGTGACCTTCTGCCTTATGCATCACAGAAACTTCGTTTTCTTCATGATTTAATTGAGTAATGCATCCTGGGTATGGGACGGACTGACTCATAGAGAAACGATTACCCAGTCATTCACTTTAAGATTTGAAATAAAATCCTTATCTTCAAATTCATCGGATATATCACTGCAACAACATACCAGTTTTAAATATTTTTGAAGAAGAAGTTTCTGAAATACAAACTTCATTGGTGGAAATTGCTTTTTGAATACTTGGAACTACAAGGATTTTCTCCAAATATTGAAGCAAAGTTGCGGAATCCTGCATAATTTCTTCAAATGATTTGTAGTGTACATGCACGTCTTTAATTAATGACGAAGCCACAGATGCATACGCTCGTGATGTACTGATGAACACCTTTCCTGCTTTTGCATTCCTCCAGACAGTTCTTTTTTATTGTACCACCTAATGCCGCCGACTCCCATGGAGTGTTGCGAAAAAATCCCAGATTAATTTCACATCGCACTTCTGTTCAAATAAATAAAAGTTGCAAAATAAATATCTTTGTTAAAATTCTGAACAGGGTCCATCTGAGAAAATTTGAATATTTTGAATACTTGGGTAATTGGCTTTAAAATATAATCAAAAAGGTAACTTACTAATTTGTGTGCAGTGATTTTAGTGTGAACTAAAGTATCAGAAATTATGGCAAAACTTTAGCGATTTCTTTGGAAATCCATGCCTGAGCTGAAAACTCTATGGCCTGGGCATATGCCCAATGTGCGGATTGTAAAATTGCAGCATTTTCAGAAAAATCAAGCTGCATTATTACAACATTTTCACCATTGACTTGATATTTTAACTGCTCAAAAGTCTTAGCTTGCTCTCGTTTAACTTATGTGTGAAGGAGAAAATTTCATTTCTGTTTTACCAGTTCCCCAAAAGCCTCTATAAGTACTAATTAATTGTATTTTTGACATTTTATCATCACCTTTTTTCCACTGAAACTATCGTATTGAGGTAGATTGGATTAATCTATTTCCTGATTTAGAAGAAATATTTTAAAGAAAGAACAACTATTAATAGAGACATTTTTAATGACTACAGTGCAAAAAATGAGATTACTGCAGTCCCTCCCCTCTTCTGTGGCAATTTACAGCAATCCCACAACAAGGTATTAAATGAAAAAAAAAATGGTATCGGACGTATTTTTTTTCTTACGTCCGACACCATGAAAAAACAAAAAACTATTGTTTTGAATTTTGATTGGATTGCACATTTTCAACAGTAACTGATGTTCTTATTTGCAGGTAAAATGTTTTGTAAAATATTCCATCCAATTTTATACAGCAAAAACATTTAGGTAATTTGGTGTCAGACGTAATTTCGTCAAAGTTTAAATTATAATTAGGCTTCTACAGGGAAAAAATGGAATTCAGATTTCATTTTTTATGCTACATTTGTTCTACAGTGTTGTGGCAAGCATCTGAAGCAGTTATAATTTGAAAAATATTGCAATTATAGTTTAAAATAGTAAGTTCGACAAGTTATCAAAAAATGAGTTGTGGCAGCGTGTACATTATACCGTTGTTTAAAGTCTTGAAACTTTTAAAGGATTAAACTCTTGTGATAATTTTAAATATTTTCTTATACTGCAACTCATAAGCTTTAAAATGATACCTAATTTGTGAGAAAAAATGATCTTGAAAAATTGGTCATCAGTTCCCCATTTCTGTGGAATTGCCCTAATAATGCATTAAGTTTCATGGAAAACTGCAAGCACTCATTCGAAGAACTTTCAGTTTTCCAAACATGTATCCATTTCACTTGGTAATTAACGCTGTTAATGAAAAAAGAATTATTTTCCCCTGTAAGTAATCCTATCCGTCAAAGGCAAATTCTACATTTTTCTTCCACGTCATTTCATTTTTATTTGCATTTTTGGTGACTGTGTCAAAATTTGCGTCAAACACTGAACGTCTTAATAACATTCCATCGATTATATTATTGTACTTTCAATTCAGAATAGCTGTCAGCTCTTCTTTCTGCTAAATTGAAATTGCTCTCATCATTACGTAACTAAAAATGCCCTTGTTTTCTTAATAGAATATTCTGGCTCAGAAGAAAATTTTCTTCTTGAATATCTTACTTTTTCTGCCATTTTCATAACCATGATCAGGATATGCATATATTTTTATTCCTGCTTGTCTCTTTTCTGAGATCTTGCCTTTCATTTATGTGGCTTACTCCTCATTTGTTTTTGAATATCAAACAAAATCAAATTAATGTATTCATACAAGCAGGCGAAATATTTTAAGCATTAAAATAAGACTTTCATAAATATTAAACGACTTGAATAGCAAGTAAAGTTCTTCTTCTCTTGATATTGCATTTTGACAGAGTTGTAGTTGATGGTTCAATGGTTCTGACAAAAGAATTAAATGAAGTTACTGCTGATGATGGAAATTCCTTTGGACGTCAGTTTTGGAACTGAATATATTGCTCGTTATTTCGTTAGAAGAGAATATAAGAATAAATGAAATCTGACCTCATGTGCTTCACGTTTTATTTATCATAATTGGTTTTATTTTTTCCTGCACTACAAAAAATGAACTGCTGCTTTTACAGTATAATACTGGCAGTCGAGGTTCCAGTTTAAAAGTGTAAAATGCACAGTGATAGACTGTAAAACTATAAATTTTACAGTTTCTTACTATAAAGCAAGAATTTTTACAGTTTATTGCTGCAAAATGTAGCTGTATTATACTGTAAAAACAACAGTATACTACTGGCATCAGAGATTCTAAGTTAAAACTGTAAAATGCACGGTATTAAGCTGTAAAAATAGCAATTTTACACTTTAATACTGTAAAATTAGTAATCTTACAGTTTAGTACTGCAAAAGTAGTAATTTTACAGTTTCTTACGGTAAAATTAACAATTTTCACAGTTATTACCGTAAAATTAGTTGTATTATACTGTAAAGACAACAGTCATTTTTTACAGTGTGGAACAACATCGGAACTCGTCATTATAAATTTTCGGTTATGACAAAAACGTTTTAAGTGTTAACAGATGAAGGGTCAGGGGGGAAAACCACGGTAGTCACATTTGATTCATTTTGAGAAAAACGAAATTTAAACTTTACGAACTCATAAACTTCCCCAGTATACTTGTTCTAAAATGACAATAATACATGGACTACAGTGTTTTTTCACGAATATTGCATATACTAAACGAAATTACACTTATTTTTCTAACAGGTGGTAGCATCAGTTTAAATTCAACAAAAAGTGGACTACCGTGGTTTTTCCCCCTGACCCTTCAGATAGGTTTTCTTTTGCCTCACCTGCAACTAAGAAATATTGCTCCATGTGACCGTCATGCTTTGTTATGGTCGTGGGAGAGAACGGACATAAAGAAAAGCACTAAAGAACCAACGCGGCATGAAGGACTATAGTTGCCATTAAAGTGTTATCTCAAGGATACCGTGCCGAAATATTATCCAAATATCGCAAATTCGCAGCAACCTTCCTAGCGACAATTTCTTCCATTGATTGCCAAATTATAATCTGATTATTGGTTTCAAATGAGTACAAGTATTCGTACTGAAAAAAAAGTAAATGAAAAAAAATTGTAACGGAAGAAAATAATAAATCTTAGGTATTGAAAGAAAGCTTGCTTGACATATTCAGGAATTACTACAATTCAACATTCCATTTAATAACACACGACGCTATTTTTTAACCAAGAGAATAGGGGAGAGGGATGATATATTATGTCGAAATAAAAAACATGAAAAATTATTTCTAACTTATCCAGTAGCAGCTTTTAACTCTTCCTTTTATTCTAGCTTTATATGTCTACTGAAAAAGCTAAAAGTACATTTTTACTTTATTTGGGCACAAACTAAAACTAAAATTATAGCTTATTTAACTAAGGCTCTTACTTTTAAGCATATAATACCTCCTTTTGACCGTTTAAGTCAAGTAATTTAATATTGCAGGAATGCATGAACTCCGAAAATAATTGAAAGGGCAAGTGGATAAAAGTGATTTGTGACAATTTTTGAAACTTACTTTTTACCATGTATGAAGGTGATAAGTCCATCAGTATCATGTCCCCTTAGTCACAGAAATAGTTGGTAACTAAGAATATGACCCCGTTTTACCCGTTGAGAAAAATCCATTAAAAAAAATAACGCAACATTTTTTTTTTTTTTTGAAAGCTTTTTCTAAAAATTTAAAAAATGGACGCATATCACCTTTATCCACTTGCCCCTTCAATTCTGAAGTTATCATCAACGTTGCCTTCATGAAAAGCGATCAGTTTTTGTTCTCATTATTATTAAATTTAAGTATTGGCTCTGGAAAACTATTTTTAAAAAATCTAAGTTGGGTAGAGTCGTCAGAAATGAGGCCGAGAGAGGGCTACAGTTGCATTTGTGACGAAATAAAATTTGAAAAAAAAAAAAAAAAACTTTCATCTCGCTCAGTATAAATAT